>LUCG01080207.1:0-10005 GCA_001633085.1 Carthamus tinctorius | reverse complement strand
ATTCCATAAAATACCTCAAATTGTTGATTTCTAAGGATCAAAACGAATACAAATGATCCGCTCCTGCTCTAATACCAATTGAAAGCTTTAGGAAACCAACAATTCAAGGAGAAGATGAAGATGAGAGACGTTTATTGAATGTAAAATGCGGAAAATTAAAGAAACACTCAAATGTGGAAGTCGACTCTCATTAATTCACCTTCAACTATTACAATATAGAGGAAGAAAGATCATGCTTAAAACAATACAAGGCATCCCTATTTATGCAATGAGGATGATCTATCCCTAAGCCCAAGCCCAAAACAATGTGTCCCAAGCCCAATTACAAAGTAACGGAAACTATAACATAAAAAGACTTTCATTTATAAAACTTCCTATTATTAGCAAATAAATTTGCTAACAAAAATTTAACTGAGTTTACATTTTTCTTTGTGGTCTTAACTGATTTCCTTAATTTCTCAAGTCCCACACTTGGTGAATTTTGTTCATATTCACAAAATTTTTGATCAAAAAGAATTAAATGATTAATTGTGCACATCTAATATTTCTATCTTGGTTATTGATTATCATACATGGAGAACTACAACTTTCCCGACACTGATACTCTTGAAGTACCGAAAGTGGTCTCTGTCCGATCATCAGTACATCAATCAAATCTTCCAGCTGACAGACAATTGTTGCAACAAGCTTTATTTGCTGAACAGAAGTCCAACAATGTGGCATACTCTCCATATGCCAAGAACAATGCTCTGGTTGTAGCTGAAGTGTTGAAGCACCCTCCTTTGTACCCGGTGTTGACAAAAGAAGCTCAAGTTCCTTTATTGTATGCTCAGCAAGCTTGGAGATCTTTAGAGTTTCATCAAGAAGAGGGTCATTCCTACTTTACTGCTAAAGTTGACCATTTCACTATCTCTTTTCGACTCAACAAGTTTAGGCAAGTGCTGGGATTTCCTTTGGCTAACAGTCGACCAGATGTACATGAGTTTGAGCCGTTTGGGTCAATTGAAGATGCATTAGCTAGTGTTCGGGGAATTGGTTACTTTGCTCCTTTGGCTAACTGCTCAAATTTCAACAAGTCAAATCTTCCAACTACCTACAACACATTGTTCACTGCTTTGAGCCGGAGTTTGACTGGGAAACAACGAGGAACTGATATGGCTACTCAATCCATGATGATTTTCTTCCATGGAGTTTTGTTCAACCGTCACTACGACTATGCAACTTTAATCTTCCATGACATGAAGGAATTGAAAGCCAAAGCAGTTAAACATCTAGCATACCTAAGATTTCTTAGCATCGTGATTGCTAGTGCTATGATTCGGAATCCTGAGATTACCAGGAGAGAAGATGCTGAGAAGGTCAGATTGTTTCCGATGCAATTTGTAAGATATCCAACAAAGACATTTTCAATAAGGGAAATCCCACTATTTGATGAGCTTCTGGCATATGCTGATCAAGGGTTAGAGTGTGTTAGAGTGTATAGGTTACAGTTTGCACCTATGGTCCAGCCAGAACCGGCAGGACCTTCCAAAGGTGCCATCCCTGGAAGTGAGGGTATAGAAGCCAGGGACCAAGTATCACGAGATCTTGGTCAACGGGAGCAGAGGGAAAATACCGAGAGGGGAATTCGCGGGGCACCCACTGATCAGCCAACATATTCATTCACTGGGAATGTTGTTGTTCAAATTGGACAAATTACTTTAGAAGTCCAAATGGATGAAATATTTGAAGCAGCAGATATGGAGCAAGTAGTTGATCAGATTCAGCCAACTTTTGATCATGTCACACCTATTATTGAGGAGCCAGAGGATGAGGAGGTGGTAGATTATGAGTTATGTCCACTCGATGAGAAAACTCTTGATTCATTTGTGGAAACAGATTCTGGAGCAGATATAATTTCTTTCGAGAGACAACAAGATCATTATCGAGTTTTGTATACCACTGAAGAAATGGCTCAAAGGTTGAATATACTTCTGGGATTTGAATCATCTGAGTCTTATATTTCATCTTCTGAAGAAACTCAACCCATTATCGATGATTCACATTTTGATGAGGCACCGGCAGATGCTCCAACCAAAGGGATGTCTAGCTCAGATGATGATGATGATCCTATGGATGACAACCAAGGATCAAGTGTGATTGCTCAGAAAGGTGTTATAAGGATGGATGAGGGAGACTTAGTTGAAAAATCAGATGTGAGAAAGAGTGATGGGGAAGGAAAAAAAGATGGTAAGTGTGAGACAGGGGATAGAAAAGAAGTACAAACCCCTATCCAAACTGAGTCAAACTGGGCAACCACATCATCTAGGGGTGAGCATTTGTTGCCACCTACCATTAAAGTAGACATGGTACACCCAACCATGCATAGCACAACCCCCCAGCCACTCTATTGTTTCTCAACATACAGTAGTTTCAACTTCTCACGGGGATCAAACACAACTTGTACCTATAACTCATTTGGAGTTTGGTTGTACCGATATAGTAAGACAGCTACCCCAGCCTACGACTTCTTTTCTGAGCACATCGAGTCTAGGACCAATTGTACATAGTGTTTATACTCATTTCTTGACTAGGACACAGTTGGTGACTTCTTTTGCAGGTTGCTTTAGTAGCCCTGCCGGAACTTCTGGAGTAATTTCATCATTTGTTGGTGGCTTACGAGGACCGGAAGGAAATCCCATCAGTGTTAACATCACGCTAACGTTGAACATGGGTACCTTGAGTTCTACTCTTGGTCAAACAGGAAGTCTATGTGATCCTGATGTTAGGTTACCCGGTTCTTTCATGACATCTCTCCGACAGGCATCTACTATTTTGGGTTCTTCATCTACTACATCTTTAGCTTCTGCATCTTCTTCCACAGCTACGGATGTAACTCAGGTTTTGGCAACTGTTCCTGTTGATAATCTCATCACCCGGACATTGTTTCAGGCAAATAACAAGTAGATAGCTGATAAGATGCATGAGCAGACCAAGGAGATTGCTGCTTTAAAGTAACAAGTGGCAACTTTGGTTAAAGGGAAAGCTCTAGTAACTAAACCTGTTCCTCCATCGGTACAACCTCCCAGGCCAGCTGCTGAAGATCGTCCAGTTCATGAGCTAAAGAACATTTTGTTGGCTAAACTGATTGACAGTGGGTCAACAGAAGATTCGGATTTAGTACAAGTTTTGCATCGTCAGGCTCAACTTCAGCAGCAAGCAATTCAAGAATAAAGAAAACAGCCTCACTTCGTTACTCACACTGATCTACATAACTTTCAGGCTTCTCTTGATTCTTCTCTCACCAAGATGATGCAGACATTTTTGGATGGAATGAGCCAGTTATGTGAACGTGTACGGATTGTTGAGGAAACATGCCAGACTGCTGCATATAGGTCTTTTCGGAGGCATGAAGATCATGATGATCATGATCGTCATGAGGGGGAGAGGAAAAGAAGAAGATCTGAAAGAAGTCCGGATGTAAACCGCAGACACTCATCTGATAATGTTCAGGTTGTGGGCAGGTTTGAGGAGAGGCTTCCAAGGGAGAAACAACCAAAGAGACAACATGATGCAATTCATTTACCCAGGGGTCAGGAGGTTGATACTGGGTTGATATGCAAGATACTATGGGTTTTTTGAGTTCAGTTCAGGAAGATGAGCAAACACTAGTATTGAGATCTGATAGGAGTATAGAAGTGGGAGCTTCAGGAGGATCTGGTGCAAAGTTTGAAATAGACATAGTGCTAGAACTTTTTGAGAATTTAGCTGATGAGATACATAACTACCAAGTTCCAGATGATGAAATGAAGATAGCAAGAGAAAAAGAGGACAAGAGTATGGAAGACATGTGTGATGGAGTTGTTTTTGACTTTGAGGAACAAGCAGTGGATGATGTAGAAGGA
Source organism: Carthamus tinctorius (assembly GCA_001633085.1). Classification (NCBI taxonomy): domain Eukaryota; kingdom Viridiplantae; phylum Streptophyta; class Magnoliopsida; order Asterales; family Asteraceae; genus Carthamus; species Carthamus tinctorius. The sequence goes on along the minus strand of LUCG01080207.1, from coordinate 6,121 downwards.
CCAAGGCTAGAAGATGTTATTGTCAAAGATGATCTGATGCCTGTGGATCCAAAGAAAGTGCAGTTGTGGGAGAAGATGAAAACTAGTTCAGGTAAATTCTTGAAATAGACAGAGTGGGAGAGGTATACCAGAGCTAGAGGAGCTTATCTGGAAGAAAGGTATATGCACTTATTTGGTCATCATGAAAGAAAGTTGAGTTATGAGAAGCTATATGGAATTGAGAACCTCAAGCCCGAATTGAAAATAGAGTACATTCATATGAGGAGAGTGAAGAAGAAAAATCCAGACTATCTTAAGTCTGAGTCAAAGTTCTTAAGAGTTGTCAGTTACAAGTCCAATAATCTGAAGTCATTTTACTATCTTGTGATTACATTTGTGAGAGAAGATAATGTGGAGTATACAATCACAGAAGCCGACTTTCAGAGTATTGAACTGGATGTTTTCTTGAAGATTTTGGATGAGTTAAAAAGAAAGGTGATTAGAACAGAAGAAGAAGTTATTGCCTTAGCAGCTGTTATTAGACATCTCAAAACTTCAATCACATTGTCACACTTGTATGATTTTCAAATAGGTCTTGGAAAATTGGACTTCAAATGTAACAACCCAAAACCCAAACAAGTAATAGTAACAAAACCCAGTGATCTATCGCATCGGAAAAATATGTTAAATACCTAAGCTCGGATCTAAGCCTGATACTGTAAACAAAATGTAGTATTCTAGTAGAGATGCTAGTGGAACATCCCTCCACAGCTGAGCAAACTAAATGGTTCAACTAAAGTATGAAAAGAAAGGCGACTACACTAAATGCCCACCTTCTCCTTTCCTTTCCCGGAAGCTCGAACTTTCCCTGAAAAATGTTAAAGGTTTTGAAAATGAGGGTTAGACCACAAGGTCTAGTGAATCCCCTAAAAAATTACAGTTATTATCACACGCGACCCTCAAGGCCACAAGGAACACATAAGGATCAAATTAGGTGGTGCCTAGTGGACACCAACACAGGCCCATCCGATCACTTGTAATACCAAGGTCAGGCCCATTCGGTCACCCTGTCTAGGAAACACGAAACAGATTCGGGTTTCATACCATACATCATTCCTAGGGGACTTATTTGTCCCCGATAAACCCCGTGTCCACTAGTCACACACCATCCAAACAAACAATTCACAGTTACAAGCATGCTCATAATATAACCAGTAAAATATTAGATATCAAATACTGTAAACAATTCACAATGGCTTTAGCAAACAATTTTCAGTAAACATTCAGTTTATAAAAACGGTTTGGCAAGGGAACTCACCTGAGCCTAAATCCCAGTAGCTCACCACACTAAGCTCGCCTACGAATCAGCAACCGATCTAAACATCATATAATTCACTTAATTATTGATACACCCTTAAGCTATACGACCCCCTAGGCAGACTTAGCACGGGGGTTCCGCTACCCAGTTAGCGGATGGGGTCAAGGGGGACCGCCCTTGCGGGGTCGATGGGCAGCGCCCTTGGAAATTTTTTTATTTCTATATAATTAAATCACTACGGAATTTTTCTAGAAATCTAATCCTAGGGTCGAAATCTCCCAAAAATCCGACTCGAAGTACTCAAAATCCGACCCATAAAACAACCCAAGTCATACTCGGAAGACTCAATAGTCCGATCCGGACAACGCTCAAGTCCAATTCGGACAATATACAAGTCCGATCCGGACAACATGCAAAGTCCGACTCGGACAATATACAAGTCCGATCCGGAAAACATGCAAACTCGACACTAGTACAAAAATGACTTTTTGTGACGGTTTTGAAAATCTGGTTTGTGTTTGTTAAAAAACCATTACAAAAAGTCACAAACATTTCAAGAGTTGCTATGGTAACAATTTTTATAAAAAATCGTTATCTCTACCAAAAACCTAGAAACATAAAGTAATGATTTAGACAAAACNTGTCATTTCATGTTGTGACGGTTTTTAAAAACCGTTGTCATAAATGACCATTTAGTAACGGGTTTTGTCTAAACCGTTGTTCTATGTTGTGACGGTTTTAAAATAACTATTGCCAAAACTATGGTATAAATCGTAACGTTTATTTGAAAACCGTTTCCATAAATCACTGGGTTCTGTGGTAACGATTTTTAAATTTTATGTCACCAAAAAATAGTTTATAGTAACGATTTTATAAAACTTACGTCAACGAATGACGTTTAAAGGTAACGGTTTAAACTACATTTATGTCACCATATGTTATGCTAGGGTGACGATTTTGAAAATTTTACGTCACTATATGTCATTCTATGGTAACGGTTTTGATTACCATTTGTAATGCTACAGATACCAATTGTGAGTCCCATAAACAAGAGAAAAGATGATATGCATATAAAGATAAGACTAGTATGTATGATGAAGATGATGAAGAAGACACAGATGCAAGATCAGATCAAGAAAGCTCAAAGAAGAAATATCTAACACTGTATTCACCTTACCAAACACACACGTCTGAAAGATATTAGGTACTGCATTTTCTCTCTCTTCCAAAAATGGCCATCTAACCCATTATATATTGGGTTAGAGGCAAAGTTACATCTAGCCCCCTTGGGGTTTACAAAACATTACACAAAAGGAACTAAACTAGAAAGTTAAATAACAAGAATAGTAAAGTTATATAAAGGGTTCTTTGACTTCTTGACAATTAAAGTCGGGGTCTAACAGGTTTTGAAAATAAATGTCATTGTAAGTTATATTATGGTGATAATTCTAAATAATAAACGCCATTATGTGTCATGCTACGACGCTGGTTTTGTATAAGAAATGTCACCATGTCATATCACGATGACAAAGGTTTTTTATTATAAACATCATTTTACTTTGTGATAGAGTGATTATTTTGAAAAATAAACATCACTATAGACCATCCTACGGTGATTATTATCATATTTAAAAGTTGTCTTATGCCATTGTACAATAATGGTTTTTTAAGATAAATGTTCCCTTATGTCATGTTACAATGTTGGTTTATAAAACAAGTGTCACTGTACATCATGCTATAGTGATGGTTTTGGATAAATAAGCGTCACTATATGTCATTTTAAAATGACGGTTTTGTCGAAACGATTATAATGGTATAATTTGTTGAAAAGAAAAACGAAAATTTTAATATATTTTAGAATAAAATGTTGACGTGATGATTTTCAGAATAATGTTGTAACACCCAGGCAAATCTCATATCGCCGTGGACATGAGTGATGATGGTTTCATAATTAATAATTTGGCATTTCTAACAACAACGCATCTTGGGCCACATGCACGGCAGGTTATTGGAACACTGCAGTTAAGCGTGCTTAGGTGGGAGTAGTACCAGGATGGGTGACCCCCTGGGAAGTCCTCACCAGGTCACCAGAAACAAAGCCGTGAGCAAGTGGGGCAAAGCGTACAATATTTTGTCGAGGAAGGCTGGGTGTTACAAGTGGTATTAGAGCCACTCCTATGCCGTTCGGGATATGGGGCAAACCTCATCGATATGGTAACAATATGAAATACAAACGCGACCGTATGTTATACTATCGTGTCAGTTTTCAAAAATTAATGTCACCATAATTGAAGCTACGCTGACGCTTTTGAAAAATAAACGTCATCGTATGTCATGTTGTATTGACGATTTTCAAATACAAACATCACCATAAGTTATGTTGCGATGACGGTTTGAAAAATAAACGTCTCGATACGCTATGTTGCGGTGACGATTTTGAAAAATAAACGTCGCCTTATGTGATTTTACAGTGACGATTTTTAAAAAGAAAAGTCATAGAATGTCATTCTATTTTTACGGTTTCGATGAATAAATGACACCATATGTCATCTTATGCTGACGGTTTTAGGAAATATTTTACTTTTTGTACATATCAAAGGTGACGGTTTTAGTCAATGGTAACAATTTTTGATGTGATTTGGTAACATTTTTTAAACGCAACGAAAGGTACATCAAAAGTGACGGCAAAATAGATGGCGTTTTTTATGTTCACGAAAACCGTTATCGTATACCTTTAGTAACGGTTTTTAACCGTCACAAATAACCGTTATCATACAATAAACCAAGTCCGATTCGGACTTCTGGGTAGTCCGATTCAGACTTCCAGACTTCGAGGAGATCGAAGTCTGGTACTCTGAAATCGATCCAAAACCATCCTTAAACTCATAATTTACTCTCGAATGAATCCACGAATCAATCCTAATCAATCCCAATACGTCAAAATACTGGATTAAGATAGAAGGTTGACAATACTTACCCAAATGATGATGATGAAGATGAAGAAGATAGTGACGATAGCTGCTGCTTCCTTCCAAAAACACACGCACAAAAAAAACAGATACACCTTCTAGAATTTACCCTAATAGGAAAATTCGCCCTAATTTCCTATATATATATATACTATGGGCTTAGAGTCTTAAGGCCTCGATAATTATTAGCCAAAAGGGTTAAGCCCACCATCTTACAAGTTTAAGCAACTTTATAAAAGAGTCCAGAGCTTTGAGAATTCAACCATTTGACCCCAAGTTTTCTCAAAAGTCACAGTTAGCCCTTAAATATAAAAAGATCCTCAAAGTTTTTCCAAATAAAAAAATTAGTTACATTATAAGAATATTGGTTATTACATCAAAATTGTTCAATTTCAAGCCTAAGAGGAGTTTGTCAGAAGAAGAGGAGTATGCTTTATATATAGTGTTTGATGATGATGATAAGCTAATCACATGTATTTATCCTGATTCACTGGGAGAGAGAAAAGAAGGATGCTTGTTCATGAAGTGATGCTGTATTATGATGATACTCTAAAGATAGTCATGAATGAACTGGAGAAGAGGCTTCAGTTGGATAAGCACAAAGTACATGAGGTTAGTGGAGTTGAGAGATACTTGATCAAGTATTTTGTCTAAAAGATTGATAAAAGGTTGAGAGAAAGGAATGATGTTAGAGTTGCGGAGGTAAAGTTCAAGATTAGAAGAAAATATCCGAATTAGACTTGTAATTCAATTGTTTTTTATTAGTCCCTTCTTCTTTATAAAAAAGGGAGATTGTTAGAGCAAATGTTTATAGAAGAAGTTGAGGGACTGTTTGTGTAAGTTTCTATTTCTAAGGGATGAGGTATAAATACCTCATTGCCTTTGTATTGTATTCAACGCTTTCACTTGGAATGACATATTAGTTTTGAAGTCTTCTATTTCTCTACTTTCTCTCTCTACATTTCTCTCTCATACTTTTACATCATCATGATCTAGCTTAGATCATGTTGTTTTGATTCATCTTTTGCACTTACATGTAGCTATAAAAAGGGGATAGGAGATAGAAGGAGAATCATCGATCCTACCTCTCACTTTGTAAAAAACTTTGTACTACTTCAACCATGAAATAAAATCCCTTTCATTTTCTTATATTGTCTAAGTCAACTTTACTTTTATAATTATTTCTTTATTACATAATTAAAACCTCCAACCAAAATCCATACTTTTCTTCCATACACCTAAAGTATGTCACTCTAATATGTACACAATCTAATAATATCTTTATATAAAAACCATTGTCAAATAATAGTATATAAAAAATTAAAAACCATATTATAATATGTCATCTTCAAAGCGAACAACACATCTATTATATATATAAAAGGAAGAACCATCATGTATGACATGACATCTTTTCAAGCCTCCAAAACCTATTTATCTTTTTCTCATTTATTCATCTTTTTACTTATTTTTTCTAATTTCCTACACTAATAACCCATCAATATTAATTATTCATTTATTTTTGCATTTAACATCAACTTTTCATTTTCCCTACTGTGAGTCCACAAAGTAGAGAAGATGATAACAAAGAAGAAGATAAAGGGTGTGAAAGGTATGTCAGGTCTACTTGCCGTGAGATAAAGCAGAGACCCAATGATCGCGCGATAGTTCTTGTGGTCAACTGGCTTTCTTGACAAATTAGCATCCAGTTGAAANAGCATCCAGTTGAAATGACGCGGACATTGGAGTTTTAGCAGAACGAGATCCAGATAAATCAAAGCGTTTGATTAACTCGTTAACATATTTTGCTTGATTTATAAAGATGCCGTCAGGGCGTTGACGGACCTGAAGTCCT
>LUCG01080204.1:0-14489 GCA_001633085.1 Carthamus tinctorius | reverse complement strand
GAAAAAGTGAACAAAAAGTGGTTTTACCATCACTTTTTCAGTAAGTGGTGAAAAAGTGATAAGCGATGCTTAATAAAATAAAAAAACAAACAGTTTAAATGGGAAAACCAGACCGAATAAGTGGGTTTCCCCCAAAAAGTGCTGAAAAAATGATAAAGTGGAAAAAACAAACACAACCTAAGTTATTTTGAGTGTTTGGATAGGATAAAAAAGATGTTTATGACTTCTCCAAAAAAGAGATAAGTCATTTTTAAAAAGTCATTCCTTTTTAACTTTTCAAAACTCCTTATTAACTAAATTAGACCAAATTACTATCTACTCTTTTTTTTTATCCTTATAAACACCCCATACCAAACTCCTTTTTTGTCATTTTATACAAAAAGTCAAATTTATCAACATTAAAAAACAACTTATCAGATTATCATATTTTGATACAGTAATAAATTACTTCAAATATTTTTTATGAAACTTTTTTTCCACACCATATAAGTTAGATAAATGTTTTTACATAAGAAAAACTTTACTTATTTTAGATAAGCAATCCAAACACCCCCTTAATATTTTATGCAAATGACAAAATAACTCCTAAACCCTTGATCATGCATCTTGCAAAAACCGACTGGCATTTCTTGACACTCGGTTGATCCTTCCTCAAGAACCAAGACAATTTGATTTAAAAAGCAAGATTTCTCTCAAATCTATCTGCTAATAACCTTATGAATTTTCTTTTCTTTTTTTTCGTAGAAAGTCATTACATAATAGACAAAAGATATCCTGACCGTAAAATAGATTTAGCAACATATTCTCGTATTAGATAATATCACCAATCACAATTTAAACATGTAGTTCCTAACGAGGTTTTCAACCGTGTACATTTATCTCTTTGAAGTTGTATTAACGAACATTTGAAAAAGAGGTGGACAATATTAAACAAAATGTCAAGGCTTAGCAAGACAATACAAATAGATGTTATAATAGCAATATCTATTCTTCATAATTATATTAGAAGGAATGACGAAAAAGATATGATTTTAACATTGTTCAACAACATCGTGAATACATACTTATGGCAAATTTATATGTGAAACACTTCTTAATCATGAGAACGTTTGAGGTTCATCCAATGAGATGCAAGAAATTGGTAAAAACATTGCAAATATGAACAAGATGCAAATAATGTCTATTAAACTTAAATAACTGAAGTGTATTAGTCGGATGTTATTAATTTTTGTTTCTAGTTATTTAAATATGATGTTAAAAAACCTTATCTTTTATTGCTACTTATTTTAAGGTGAATTCTATTTACACCCCACCTATAAAGGTTATGTAAGTAAAGTAGGGATAAAAATAGGTGATGTATGAGTGACGAGGGGATGTGAATAACAAGATCCAATTTAATATGACAAAATGTGTTTGGTGGTTTTTCTTAGTTATACTATAATAATAGAAGTATATCAACGGGTCGTATTATTAAAAGTTTGTGGTTTATTATAATCATATAATGTTAGAACAGGTTAGATTTTGTGAGAAGTTGAGTTAATATAAGTTGAGTTAATATAAGAAACCTAAAAAGTGGTTATCAACCATTGTATGCATACTAAGATGAGATGCACCAAACCAATCCCCATATATTAAAGTTTATACTTTATATTCACTTCTTATGCCAACTCAAATTCTCACACACTCCTTCATCATGTTAGAATCAACTACCTTTAAACAGTTTTTTGTTTTAATTATACAATTTTAGAATTGAGTAATTTTTAAACATATCGTTTTTGATCATTTCATATTTATACTAGCTTATTAGCGATTTTTACTAAAATTAATTTATTAATCAGTTAGGCTATGAGTACTACTATAGATTTAGGCTCAACACGATACTGCTACATCAACGTTACATCAGTTTTTCACTATCCCACTCTCAAACTATCACCAACCTTTTAAATCTTGTAACACTATATTGATTTTGGACTCNTATATATAGAGGGAAGTTCATTTAAAAACCAAAACATTAGTAAAAACCGTAAAAACTCATGGTTTCATAGCTTAAATCAACGAAAAATCTTCGTGGAGTTGTTTCATATGATGCAAATGTTTCATATAATTCAATTTTTGATAAAAAAATGTTTCATATTTCGGTGTTTTTTAATGTAAAAATGAAACTTTTTCGTTCTTATGAAAGTATGAAACTAATTTAAGTATTTTTTTAATCTTATGAAATCTTGTCATTTTTACAAAAAAGAACATCAAAAAATGAATTATATGAAATATTTGAATTATATTAAACAACTCCATGAAGAGTTTTCGTTGATTTAAGTTATGAAACCATGCGTTTTTACGGTTTTTNATATATATATATATATATATAGAAGAGAGAGAAAGAGAGAAGGAGAGAAGCGGGTACCAGCGGGTTCATGAGCTCGAATACGAACTCGATTTCCTAGCCCGGTTGTTGTGTTCCAACATCGGGGTGAGCCTGATTGATCCCCAGCCGAGCCCACGGTATGGTACGCACGGCCTTAGGTTATCTGCTACCAGCTTGCTTGTGAAGCTAGTTTGACTAAAAGAATTAGTATAACCCCCATGATATAATAACATACATTATAGTAATAAATAAAATTAATTTACAAAGGAAAGAGACATTGGGTTCTTGTTATATGGGATTGGAGTTTAGGAGCATTTTTCCCAACTTTTGCCGCGTAGGAGAGGGTATTATGGTACGCACTTTTTTGCTTCTTTGGAGGTTAAAGCAAATCTAGAAAACCAGAATTTGCTCAACCCCTCTCTCTGCACTGCCAAATTCCCTCTGCTCAACCCTCTCTGCTCTCCTTGATTTCGGCTATCAATAAGGTAATATATTCGATCAATTTCTCTTCTTCTCTCTAATTTACTGTTCGATTTCGTATTTTAACACTTTTTGTGGAAAAAATTTAGGATTCTATCTGCTTAGAGTTTGTGATTACGTTGTTTATGTTTATTCCGTTGGGTGTTTGTTGGTTGATTTAGTATATCCGGGTGATTTTGCTGGATTATGATTGAAAAGGTTTATGTTCTTTTGCTAGGGTTTGCGATTAGGGTGTTGTTGAGTTCAAAGTTGTTATAATCTTTCTTTGTATGAAACTGAGGGTCTTTTTTTTGGTGTCGATTTATGGCAGGCGATCATTGAGAATTGAGAAGAGCGGAGGATTAGGTTAATATTATTGTATTGTTTTTGAATGGGGAAAGGTACCAAATGCAAGTCGGGGTCCCACCAGATATTCAAGGATAGGGCTAAGAACCGGGTGGAGGACCTCCATGGAATGTTTACGGATCTGCAGTCTGCAAGGAAGGAGAGCCGTAGCATCGATGTGGCTGTGCTTGAAGAACAGGTTAATCAGATGCTAAAAGAATGGAAGAATGAACTTAATGAGCCTTCCCCTGCTTCATCCTTGCAACAGGTTTGGCTTTTTGTTAATTAAGCATGTTCTTTGTTGTTCTTGGGTACGTCTTGTTTGGGTTGCATGACTGTGCTGGTATGTTAGGTGGTCGGGGGCCGGTTTATGTAGTACCAAGCTAGTGGGGGCCTGCCACCACTAAATTGTTTCGTGGTGGTGGAAAAAATTTACAACCGCTAAAGGTGCCACATTCCATTGTGTTCTACCACAGGGTATCATGGGCCAAAAGTTGCGAGGCTATTATAGCATATCGAAACTTAAATTTGAGTTCTGATGGTAAATAGTGTTGGAACACAAAAAGCTAGTTTTAAATTGTTAAAGTTGGATCTGATTTCTTAGGGTTTTATGTTGTATTTTGTAACTATATTAACTTTTATAGTACATAGATTATTTTATGCCACCACTAAAAAATTTATTGATATGCCTCTGTTGGTAATATGGTACAATCGTTGGTTTAGGGTGGCATGAGTAGTATCACTACTAATGAGGCTTCTTTATATTTTATCAGTTTGTCTTGTTTGTAAACATCATATGTGGGGATGTATTTTGGGCCTGCCACTAGTGCGCTTCTTGTCTGTGAAAGCAAAGACTACTTGCTAGATGCTGTGTTAATGTGGCTTAGGATGCTGATGGATTTCTTTGTGCACTATCAATGGGGATATTAATATTCTCGACTTTTTGAAGCAGGGTGCAAGTGTGGGACCTTTCTCTCCAGACATTAGCAGGCTTCTGCAGCTATGTGATGAGGAAGATGATGCAACCAGTGGACTAGCAGCCCCTAAACCTGATCCTGATGGCCAAAAAGTTGGTGAAAATACAGCTTTTCATGAGGTGACTATCTGATATAGTGATCTATTTACTTAAGATTTATTTACAACTTTTGATTCTGGCAAGTAGCTGATATAAGTGTACAGGAAATTGGTAGAATAATGGAAGGATCTGTTTGTGGAATGAGGTTTTTTGTGTTTTGGCAGAATTGGTCGGTTGTTGAATTGTTGTGAACACCTAAACTCAAATCACTTATCTGTGCTCATGAATGCTATTGCAGGCTGTAGTAGGCATTTCCTTATGGTGCATATGTGCTTTTGTTGACCCCCTGCTTTAGCCTAACGGGTAAGGAGGTGCATCTTTGTAGAATGAGTGGGAGGTCTGGTGTTAGACTCCAGGCATCACTAGACTGTCTCTCGGACATGTGATTTACCTCCCCCATGATGCCTGTGGGATCGGACACTGAGGGTGTTCCAGAGGGTGGCACCATACTCTTTTTGAAGACAGCTTTATTAGCCCATCCCATGCATCATTAGGCTTAAGTTATATAGTCTTTTGCAATTGAGCAGTTTGCTCGTTATTAATACAATTTTTTAGAACAATACAAATAAATGATCCTTCATGATTTCTAGTGTTCTTGTGTTTCCTATATCTTTTTTCATCTAGTTGATAACCAGCCTTCTATTTTTATCTTGAGTAATTGCCTTTTGATCACTAAGATCTTCTTTGTTGTAGGCCTTTTTTTGCGTTTAGATATACTACTGTCTCTGTGTTACTTGTTATCCTCTGGTCCTATGTATTTGCTTCAAAATAAAAGATCTCTTGTGCATCAGGAATTTAGTTAAAGCAAATGTTTTTGCTTTGAATGGAAATTCTAGTAACAGTTTGAAAAATTAATGTCTGGGTATGTGATTTCTAAAAGCCCAGATGTTCATGAAGCGTGTACTTTTCAAATGTCATTTAGCCAAGTCTCTGCCTTTATCATATTATTCCTTATACATTAATTTTTGTGCTGGCACAATTATCCATGGTTTTGCCCTAATCCCATCTGTTTCTGTTGGAATGCCCAGTTTTATAGCTTCTTCTCTTGTCCTTTTTTGTTTTCTATTATCTCATTTCAAAAGAAGATTACAGTTTCTATTTTGAAATCCAATCTTTTATTTTTGAAATTCAGAGTTAATATAAACAGTTTGTTTTATAACTCCAGATTGTTATCTATTTTAACGATGTTATGGTTTAATATAGTTACTGATTTTTTCAAGTGAAGAAAACATTTTTCTCATAATCAAGATTAATGCTAAAAAGATCTTCATATGGCACTTATAATTGATATACTGGTATATTTTCGAGATGGATTATCACTATCATGCCAAACCAGCTATATCTCAAGTTTGTAACCTGCATATGGTCATAACAGAAATTGTGATTTTCCAGCATCCTTGTTAAGTTCAGAGTGGACAATTAAGTGCAAGTAGGTTATTTGAGATTCAAAAAGTTCCCATACATGAAAGAGTTGCAATTCATTCATGACATATGAAGAAAATTATTGTTTGCTAATAAATGAGAGTCTGTTTGATATCTGGCCAAGGGTGTGAAGAGAAATCTTGCAATTTGAGATTCTACTTTATCTTATAGTAGGTTCCTAACATCAGTGACTTCCATTGGCTTCCAAGGTGAAGAGAAATCTTGCCCATTTTACTTGCGATTTTTCTGTAAAGGTGTTAGAGGCAACAGTAAGGTTGCTCGTGGATCCTAACTTCTGACACGGCCTCTCTATATTTAACCATAGGATGATCAAACTATACCATTAGGGGCTCCTCTGACCGTGGGAACTTCATTTACTACACCTTAGTTTTCCATTTTCTTTGAAACTTTTATCCAATATTCTTTGGGTGCCCCGTTCTAAAAATGTCTGATTTTTGTTGGGAGGTTGGTCAATTCTTTGTTTCATGATCCGGCACATGCCTCTTCTTTATGTTTAGTTAAGACCATCAAATGACTGTTCAAAAAAAGTTCTCCCTCTTCTTTTGGTATAAACCATCCATTTGTATGATTGACAAATTTAATTTTTACCTCACTTGTTTTTAGCCTTCTCTAACTGGATTAAAGTAAATATTCCTGTTCATGGTAAAATAGTTTAAGGGTTGTTAAACTTACAAAATTTTATTCCACTTCCTTGCACAAATAGAAAAATTATCTACCCCATATGTGCACTATCATGATTGTATAAATTTACGAACTCATGATATATTGCCATATTTACTAAACAGGAATTTATGTGTGGTCCCATACAACATGCAAACCCTTTTCACCTGGTCTAATAGGGTAACTGCTAGTGAGGATCGAATGCTTGCTTCTGCTATTGAAGGCAAAGTATTTATGTATATAATACTTGATGAGTTCCTTCACGCTTGCTTCTTTTGCTGGGGAAACCTTTTCTTTTGTAAAAAATGACCTCTGCATCCAAATGTCTACATTTTATGGAACCAAAACATAGAAGTTATTGGGTGTCCAAATAGCTGTTGCAACAAGTCTGGGGAGGTAGGGTTGGGCTTGGAAGTTAGTGTATCGTTTTAGTTGGTATTTCCTCCCTCCCTCTCTTATAATGAAACAGATTGGTATTGACAGCTGGTCTACAATTGTCTAGGATTATATAATTTACAAAAACTGTGGGGATGGTTTTGACCTCTTACCCTTTACTGGTGGCATTTTCTATTCACATGGCTATCTTTTATTCCGAGAAGTTGACATAATGAAAGAACTTCAACAATCAACTGGTAATGTGCGAGCCCTTGACTATATAACCCAGTGTTTTTCAAACCTAAAATTGAAGGACTGTGCATGCTTATTTATAGTTTTAAACTCATGTTTTGAGTTTTAACCTTCATGGAGATTACTTCTTATATTTAACTTAGTGTGCACCCTTTATACTAATTTTTTAGTCTTATCTGTCTTAAAAACCAGATAGCTGTGGTTGCAAGAAACAGCAATTTCATGTCTTAGTACTTCGCTTGTACCATTGAGTATTAAAGTAATAAGGGCTTACATCAGATTGGTACTAACGAAAGGTGTAATAGTTACAGGATTTTGCTGTTACCGAGACGGGTCAGGAACAAGGGTTCCAGTTGGTTGATCAATGCAAAGGATCTGCTTCAGGTGTTAACAATATAGGAGGAGTACATAATATGGGTGTTGCTACTGCTAATCAGTTGGATTATTTTTCATTTGATTTGCCTCAAGACTTTGAGCAGACCTTTTTTAGTGGATTCGATGGCATGGGTCTCTGCAGGGGAGAAGATGCTTTACCTGGCTTTATGCCTACCATTTGCCCTCCTCCTTCTGCTTTCTTGGGACCAAAATGTGCTCTTTGGGATTGTCCCCGACCTGCCGCACAAGGATGGTGCTCTGAAAGGCCTGTTCAAGGCTGGTTTCCTGACTATTGCAGCAGCTTGCATGCTGCAATTGCTCAAAGTGAAGGTCGATTTGGGATGACACCTGTCATACGACCTAAAGGTATTGAGTTGAAGGATACTTTGCTTTTTGCTGCCCTTAGCGCCAAGGCTCAGGGAAAAGATGTTGGTGTTCCCGAGTGTGAGGGGGCAGCTACTGCAAAATCCCCATGGAATGCACCTGGTTAGTTTCTTTTCCTTCTCATGCTTACTACAAAAAAAATGGCTTTATAGGACGCCAAATATGCCTAAAGGACTTGATAGATAGTTTTAGGACTTAAGTTTATAGGACCAAACAATTGTGTCTAACAAATATTTTAGGACAAGTTTGAAATGAAGTGTACTATTAGTCTTTTCATAGAACGCTTTTGAGGAGTGTCCTATGAACACATCTTTTATAGCACACTTGTTTTCTATTAGACGTCTTCTCAAATAATGTTATATAAGAAGACCAATATAACGTTCTATTTCGGAAGTACTCTAAAAAACTTGTTTGGACGCGCAAAAACTTATTAAGTGCCTTCATATAGGACACATAATCGTTTGGTCCTATAAAGCAGTTTCTTAGGACATTTAGACATTTGACGACCTATAGAGTTAGTTTTGTTCTATACTTGAGATATCTTCTTTTTTATTGGTCATCTTGTTACAGAGCTGTTTGATCTCTCGGTCTTTGAGGGTGAAACAATACGTGAATGGTTGTTCTTTGATAAGCCTCGAAGGGCATTCGAGAGCGGAAACAGAAAACAGAGATCACTCCCGGACTACAACGGGCGTGGTTGGCATGAATCAAGAAAACAGGTGATTAACGAATCTGGGTGGCTGAAGAGATCCTACTACATGGACCCACAGCCGATGAAGTTTTTGGAATGGCATCTGTACGAGTACGAGATCAGCAAATGCGATGCGTGTGCCTTGTATAGATTGGAACTGAAGCTGGTCGATGGCAAAAAGAGTCCAAAGGGAAAGATTGCTAACGATTCAGTAGCTGATCTACAAAAGCAAATGGGAAGGCTTACTGCCGAGTTTCCATTGGAGAACAACAATAAAAGGTCTGTTAAAGGGAGGGGAAAGAAAGACAACTCCTCCAAGCCAATAGCGGCAAACGATGGGATTGATTATGGAGGAAATGCGCCATTTAACTATCTTGTGGATGACGTGGGTGGCTACTACTTGACGTAATTGAAGATGGTGTTGACTCAAGAGGTAATGTGTTGTTTTTATTGTACGTGAGTTTTTATCGTATTATTTGAGGTGAAATTGAAATTATTGTGTTTTTAGTAGATGGGATTTGTGGAATGTGCTTGATTTTTATGGCGGAGCACGAATCTAACTGTTCGAAGATGGTATATGAAAAGTGAAGACGGCGACTTGGACCGGCTTTTTCTTGTTATGATGGTGAAAAAACACACAAACATTAGTGTTTTATGTCGTTAATTAGGGTGGGCAAAGGCAAAATATGATTATAAGATTTGCTACAGAACTTAAAAAAAGATTTTGATGGTGATGGAGTGGAGAGCATCGTCTTGGTGCTCAAAATCAGGAGCTATCTGTAACTTGTGGCTAGTTCAGTTGGTATATATATGAATTTCTGGTTAATTGTGTTGAATTTGAGTTTTGAGGCCTTTGGTTCCATACTTGCTGCTGCTTCCTTCCACATTCCTTTTCTGGTAATTTTGAACCTAATTTGTCATTAGGATTTATAGTGTAAATATTATTTTTACATATGTTGCTGCTTTTAATTAGAGGTGACCAAGTTGCGATCGGTTACCATTGAAGATAATTGCTTGTAGACTTAAGGGGCTAAGGCTGCGTTTGGTATGCAGACAAAACAGGCGGGGACATGACATGACAGAACAACTGTTTAGCGTTTGGTAAGACATGATTAGGACAAGATTGGACAGAACAAGACTAAGACTGATTAAATGACTAATTTATTGCTAATGAGTTTTTAGTGTTTTTTTTAATACCAAATAGTCAATCTATATAAAAGTTGACAAAAAATACAAGACAATAATCTATGTATCAACAAAACTATGATCAAGTATATGTTTCAAAATCATAAATTGCAAGATAAACTGTAGCAATATATATTCTTAGTTGGATTTTTTATTAGAGTTTTGGGTATGAAATGTAGCCCTCGAAAATCAAAATCGGGTGAATGATTTCGGATCTCAAGCCAGATTGGATTCGAATTTAATTGGGTTCAAGTTTGGGTTTTAGTAATATATGTTCTCTTTTCTTTTCTTTTCCCATCAAATTTAGTAGAACATAGAAATTGTATGGAGACCTTACCCAAACCAAGTAACCCACTAAAAAAAGTTGAACTTCGAAGATTGAGTTCACATTATGTGGGTTGGGTAGATTTGGGGTTTTTGGATCGGATTTTTGGTTTTTCAGATTATTTTTCTCACCCCTAAGCATGAAGCNGGTATAATGGTATATCAGCTCTTGTTCTACTTGGTTCCAAGAGGGTAGAAGGGAACAGGTTTGTTCCATTGTTGTTCTACATAGTTCCAGCGTGTTCGACATTGATGTCTGTCAAACATGGGACAAGCCTGTTATGTTATGTCTCATTTTGTTCTGCATACCAAACGCACCGTAATAGTTTTTTAAGGAGCGTTTGGTACACAAACAGTACAAGACAAAACAAGACAAGACAACTGTTTAATGTTTAGTAAGACATAACAAGACTAGACAGAACAATATACGATTGGTTAAATTTTTTCTTTTAAGTAATCATCTTTACGTATTTCTTCGAATTCAGAGGATGTTAAGCTTTTTCTTTCTTATCCTTTATTTCAGAGAGTCCTTTGGAACAAAAAATTAGACAAAATCTCTATCTTTGAGAATCTTTATGTTATGTGGATAAAAGATGATGGATGATTTTTTACCCATTCCGAATTTCCGACTCATGAGATTTAAGCTATTATTGTTTTATATGAAAATTTTCTCAAAGTATATTTGATAGAATGATGTAATAGTATAATTAATATTAAAGTCTTTAAATTTAAGAAATTATCAAAATAGTTGAATATGTTTTTGAAGAAATTATATTTCCTCATACCTTTTAAACCTATCCACCCATCTTCCTACTCACTTGATTATTTGACATGTCCCATCTTTCTACTTACTTGATCATTTGACATGTGTAATGCACTAATTATCTTTCCTCATATCATTCCTTAATTTTTGTCAGATGATTAAGTGAGTTGGAGGAAATATAATTCTCATGTTTTTGTTGTTAAAAATAGGCTTTTGGGCCCATCCATGGTTCGATTTGCTTGATGAAGTGAGTATAATAGAAAAGAATAGTTGTAAAAGTTATATTTCATTCACTATTTTACAAGCTTTATATAGGAAGAATACATGATGGAAGGAGAGTAATTATAGGCATTGACTTGGGACTATTATAGGTAGTGATAGCTATACATTGAATACATAGAATTTGAATATTATTTCCTAAATAGTGAGTAGTTATGACTTGTTGAGATCAAATTTCCAGGCAAATAACGAAACATGATTCTGAGTTGCCAGCAAAGCCACCCATTAATAATAACTGTAGAAAAAATTATTTCCTCGTTTACACTACACCAAACATCATCTTACTAGGACTCTAATCAATTCAAAAATTTTAATGACCAAGTTCATCTTGGGACACTCATTTAAATTAACCAAGTAAGCTTTTGTACCATCAATATCTGACTATGGAAACCCAATTAATTTTTTCCAGTCAATCCAAGCATGTTCATAAATCATACAATAAAATTATTAAAAATTTTCCAGCTCGAGTAAATAAATGGGATAACTGATCACGAGTTTGAGCCAATAAAAGAGCATCGAACTCGAGCTTATAACTGCATTTTTGTGCCATGTTGTAAGGGACTAGATGGTACAACATAAAGGTGGATTATCGAGGAGGATATTCTAAGGACCATAATCTTTTACACGGTGTGTCCGTGCCTGAAATTTTCTGTGGTCACACGGGTACCCATAGACGCCCCCATAAATCTGGTCCTGGTACAACATTAACACATATTTATAAAGGTGCATTTGGTATACAAACAAGACCCGATAAGATTGGACAAAACAGAACACCATGGACAAGAGTGAGGTTAGATGGGTTGAATAATTGGAAGATTTTTATGTTTTAATTTGACATAGCTAGTTTGATAATTTATCAATCTAGTCACGTTTCCCAAATTTTTGTTCCAGGTGGGAAAAAGGTACATATTTGTCCCCTACGATCATTCCCCTCCTACCCGAGTCTAATGTCCCATCAAACATGGGACAATCGTCCTCTTTGGCATATCAAACACACCATAACAGAGAATAATGTCCCGCCCAGCCCGAGAATTGTTTCCTTTTGCAAAAGAACATCTTAAAAATTGATTTGTGAAATCAAAGAAACAAAGCCTAAACAACCATTTTAGTCAGAAACAGTGTAATTAATGATCTCTTTTGGGACTAAATATTTACAAACTTGTTTATTAGGCATGTTTATAAGATGAGATCCTTAAGTTTGAGTTGCAGTAACTAGGTTCAGACAATACCAAAACCAAGCATTGGATATTGATACATACATACATACATACATACTTATAAGTGAAGCATAATGTTTCTCTAATCATCTTCAACCGGGTCCCCATCATCGTCAAGAGAGTTAACACGTTCGCATTCATCAATCCATTCGCTATATCTGCAAGTTTTCAACATTTTGGTTCGCTCAAACTCAAAGCGGTCAAAGATAGAAGAGGATGTTGGGTATAGATTGCTGAACTTACATGTCTATTGCCTCCGTCAAAGCTGTGAAACAAGAAACAAAAAATGATTAATAACATATTCTTTTTATTCGGATAAAGAAACTTGTATTATGTTAAAGATGTTCATTATTCTCCTTCTAATAAGTGAAAAAGTGAAGCACGGTTTGGGCACGACAACACCAGGCCCGTGTCATGTCTTGCACAAGTGGGAGTCTGTACCTGTGATGGTAGTGCTGAAGTTCTCCTGACAAATCCTACAAGATGCCTCGCCAATCAAGTTCTTCATGTCACTGAAATTAGACGAGCAACGATGATGAGCTCCTTCGAATGTTGTAACATACAAAAGCATCTTTTGAGGGAAAAATTATATGAAAAAAATAAATAAATACTTACATGCGACATTCAACGCTTGTGCCATGGTTGCAGAAGGGGCAGCTAAATACAGTGTCGAGTTTGTCCATCCGCTTCTTAGCAGCAGGCTTTGCTCTTGACTTCCTCTTCCCCATACTTGTTTTTCTGACCATCATCACCAAAATTAAGATTACATCTAATATAAGGTTCTTTAACAGACCAAAATGCAATTAAGTGGTAACTTTGTAGTCCTAGACCTACCCTTTCAAGTAAGGACTATGATCACTAAACTTGTTTAGCTTGTAGTTGCAAATTCTATAGCATCATTAATACAGTGATGGAAAAAGAAAAGATGTAAGCCATCTAATATAGTAATATACCTCCGAACGCAGACACATCTACGCCATACTAATAAGCCATATCTTATTAGGCATTAATATGGTACAAGTTAGACGAAAGCACATCAATGTCTAAATAATGGGATAGAGAGCAAACATGCTGAAATTAGGAGTTGTTTGTTACATCTTATTCCATTAAGTCATCATCAAACAGTCATGTATAGCTGACCCAATGACATGAGAGCTGTGAGTCCCATTAAACTTCTTTCAAACAGACCCTAACTAATTTATGTATATGAAAAGAGGCAAATGTGTAACAAGTAAGTTGCATTTTTTGAAATCCATGTCTTCATAGAAAGAAAGTTAATATACATTGTAAGTTGAGACCTACATAACCATTCTCCGGCAATTCGTGACATTTATTATATATATATATATATATATATATATTCTCTTTGTATCAAAGATGCCACTAATTAAATAGATACAATCAAGACAACGAACAAACCACCTGTCATGTCCTAACAACAGGGATCATGCATGACCATACACATGGAACTTGGATCGCTTCGGTACGGATCGTGGTTCGCTATTTTCTAAAATTCGGTTGTACGACGATAAACTTTGATGGTAACCAGCCGTTTCATGATGGATTTTTGACAATATCGCATAAAAAGAAGTACTAGAAACGTACGAATCATCTAAAGAAAAGCAAAATTAACCCATACAACAACATGCATATTGGATGATTAGCGTTTTTTTTCACAATGGAATAACAAATCTTGAATCATATGCATGAAAATCAAATTATATAAAGAATGGAGCTTACTAGGAGGGAGGGATTAAGAAAACCAATCCAACGTATCTATAATCTGCAAAAAATTAAAGAAGATAATAACAATATTAACATTAATGTTAAAGATAAATTAACAAAATCAAACGAAATATGAACCTGATGAGATGAGATGAAATCAAGTCGAGTAGAGAGAGGGACGAATAATTTTGGAAAATTTTGATATCGGAGAAAGTTAAGTGGATGAATATATGATGATGTTAATTACCAGCTTATGATTCAGGCTAACAAACGGTGTTGGATAAGGGTAAAAAAAGTGTCCGTTTTAACTAACATCTAGGGTAAATTATGGATTTGGTCCATGTGGTTTTAAAATTTTCCTAGATAGTCCCCATGATTTGTTTATTATAAGATAGACTCTAAAGTTTGTATTTTCGTAACACATTGGTCTCTATCATTAAGACTTAAGAGCATTTACAATATGTAGCCTTTTCACCAAGGTTTTTTTGCAGCTTTTTTTTACTTACGTATAAGGCTATACGCAGCGGATTGATCGGGTTTCAGCGGGTAAGCCCGCCGGGCCCGGCGGGCTC
>LUCG01080135.1:0-11962 GCA_001633085.1 Carthamus tinctorius | reverse complement strand
CCACGAAGAACGCAAAACAAGTTTTCCAAGAAATCCTATGAAACATAAACATAAACAGATCTGCATGAATACGGAAGTGGCTCTGATACCACTGTTGGGAATTGGAAGTATAAAAATAATGCGCAGCGGAAAAACAAATCCCCAAACCATAGATCCAACCGTATATCATACAGACACTAAAAGGGGTTTTATCGGATATACCTTTCGATCGTGAGAGATTGTCTGGAAAGCTTGCGGGGAATACACCACTACTGCACCACCGCGAGATAGACTGCTAGACCGCCTTAGGATTTTCCAGATACACAAATCGATCTGATTTGTGTATATGTGTGTGTGTGTTCGTCAATCCAAGAGGNGGTTAAGAAAAACTGAATGAACTGAATTGAAAAAACCCTTTAGGTTTACCATATTTATATATACAGATATGGTAATACCCAAGCCCGTTTAATTAACAAAGCCCAATTGCCTTTTAATTAAACTAAACCCATTTAATTAATAATACTATTAATTAAATAAAAACCCTTTTGATTAACTAACTGTTAATTAGTTTCTCTTATTTATCCATAAATAATCATTTATTATTTATTTCTCTCATCAATAATAAATTAANCTCTAATTGGGTGTGTAGCAGTGTGACCCACTAGTGTCTTATAACATTGGATACGGTAAACTCTGTTACTGTCTTGCACATAATCCTAACATCTAATAAATGTCCCTTTTACGTCGGGAGTCCGCTAGTCTAGTTAGGCACCTTATCCTTGCCTTTATCACCGCTCGCTCTAACTCTTCCTGAAAATGTTTAAAGTTGGAAAACGTGGGTTAGACCATAAGGTCTAGTGAATTCCCTCAAATAAAACAGTTTATAGAACACACAGGCCCGCTGGCCCAAAATCAAATACAGCAGTGGTGCATTGTGGACCCAACCACCCGTCACCCCGTGACAATGGATCCCCCGGACCTTAATAATCAACCGTGGCAGGCCCCCCATGTCGATGCCTTTTAAGGGGGGACGTACCGTCCCTTGGTGCAGCCGGTCCACAATGCAACTCATTTTCTCAGCAAAACATATAACATAAGCATACTTACAGCTATACGAATTCAACAGTTCACACCAATAGTCAGAATAAACATTTCCAGTTAACAAATCAGGTTCAAATCATTTTCGTAAAAAGGTTGGCAAGGGAACTCACCTGAGCCTAGCCTCGATATACCACAATCGAAAACACCGCCTCATAGTTCAGCTACTGACCTAGATTATCATGAATAAATCTTAGGGGATAGCTAACTCTTTACAACAAATGACCCCCTAGGGTCGAAACCTCTCAAAATCCGACTCGAGAAACACCCAAAATCCAACTCGGATTACTCCGAAGTCCGACCCGGATTCTACCAGAGTCCGACTCGGATTCCTCCAGAGTCCGACTTGGATTCGGCCCAAGTCCGACTCGGGATTCCGTCCAAGTCCGACTCGGGATTTATACCAAATCCGACTCGGGATTTAAACCAAATCCGACTCGGGAAACACCCAAATCCGGTTCTGGATTTATACCAAATCCGACTCCAACTATTTAGTCCGAATCCGACTCGAATTTTCTCCAACAACCGATTCGGGGTTTTCCAGGCTACGAGGAGATCGAGCCTGGTACCCCAAAATCAATCCAAAAATCATCCTAATTCTTCAAATCTTGTATACTTATCCTCAATTCATCATAAATCATTCTTATATAATCCACATGAGCAACTAACAAGGATTAGAGTGGTTTTACCTGAAGATGATGATGAGATGATGATGACGATACTGATGGTCACTGTTGCCGCTGATTAGATCTCCTAATCACACATACAACACACTCTAATATATTTTTTTCCTAAAATGGCAAAATACCCTACCTGCCAGAATATATACCTCGGGCCTTGGGCCTAGGCTTTACCCAAATTGGAAAGCCCATAATATCAAATATCTTTCTTTAAAGTCCCAATTGGCCCCTTTAGATTACACAAGTTTCGCAAGCCCACACCAAATGCTAAAATAATTAAATTTCGAAATTTCGGTTATTACACAAAGGTAAGCTTCAAAGAATTGATTTCACCAGTATCGATCGTCCGCCGAACGAGACCATGCTTGCCCTCCAATGCGATAATTTTTTGAACTTTCTCCACCAAACCCTTCTAGTTTTCTATCCAATTCATGTCTGCACCAACTGGCAGCCCAATGTAAGAGAAGGGCAGGTCGCCTGACCCATAACCTACAAAGCTCGGCCACCTTTCCACTTCATTTTTAATTCGATTCCTACCCCCATCAAAACACTCTTTCTTAAGTTAATTTTGAGACCCAAAAGCCTTTGAAAGCATTTTAGAATTAGCATGAGGTTTTTGAAGTTTGAAAGGTTCCATCTGCCGAAGATAATCACGTCATCTGCATATTGCAGATGTGAAATATGGATATGATCCACATCCTCTTGGCCCACATGAATACACTAAAATTTCCCTTTATCTATCGCCTTCATTATTAAACTATTGAAGCTTTCAGTGGCCAATAGGAATAAAAAAGGGGCGATCGAATCCCCTTGCCATAAGCCTCTTCTCATGCAAAACTCATTTGTCGATGAACCGTTTACCAACACTGATACCCTTGATGAAACTAGGCAAGCTTCGATCCAATTTCTCCACCTTTCCCCAAAGCCCATGGTTCCTAACGAATTCATGAGGAAATTCCAATCTACTGTATCATAGGCTTTTTCAAAATCAATTTTAAAAATTAGAGATTTAAGCCTCTTTCTTTTGAGAAAATGAATCGTTTCGTTAGCGACAAGGACTCCAATGAGAATGAATCGATCTCCTAGAAATGTTGTTTGAACTTCACCTATGAGTTTTGGCATGAATTTCTTTATTCTTTCAGCTAGGATCTTGGCAATCACTTTGTAGTACACGCCAATCAAGCTTATCGGTCGGAAGTCGTTTAAGCACACCATGTTTGCGATCTTTGGAATCAGTGTGAGGAAAGAGGAATTACATCATCCTCTAATCTTCGATGAGTGCCAAAACCATCTTATGATTCGAATCATATCTTCTTTTATGATGTGCCAGACTTTTTTTTTTAATCTGAAGTTAAAACCATCTGGTCCTGGTGCCTTAGAGCTACCACAAGATTTAACTGTTGCCCAAATCTCTTCCTCCTCAAAAGGCTCCTCCAATTTCTCTGCTTCTTCTAATGAGAGGCGAGCAAATTTTTTGGATTTAAGAGTTGTCCTTAAGCCACATTCTTCTTCGAATTTCAGATAGAAGAAATTTTTCCGTCTCCTTTTTTATGTGATCCGATTCATCAACCCATTCCTCGTTCACCATCAGACCTCTCAACCCATTTTTTGCATTCTCTCTTCTTTATAGTTGAGTGAAAGAACTTGCTATTCTCATCCCCTTCCAAGCTCCATCTCAGCCGGCAGGGGCGAATCTACATAGTGAGTCATGGGGTGTCTGGACCCCACGTAATTTATTATTATTATTATTTTTATTGTTATAGATATAATTTTATTTTGGACCCCTCTAAAATTACAAAAGTGATCCCATTTTCTCTTTTAATATATAAATTACACTTAATACCCTTGTAAATAATCATTTAATTTATTTTACGCGCTTAGTTTTTCATTTTTCATTTAAAACCTTTATCATATTAACACAAATAATCGTATACGAAGTAAAATGGATTAAAAATATATTTCTTTTTTTTACAAATTATATCATTGTAAACGTCTCGTCAACACCTTCGAAATGAATCTAATATTAAATATTTTTGAATTTTATCATAATGTTAAATATCACAAATATACATGGAATACTTAGTTTTATATTCCTCACATTCTTAATTTTCATTTTAAACCCATATTAAAAATAGATAATCATGTATTAACTATAATGCATAATAAAATGCATTTTTTTATAAATCATACAATTATAATTATCTTGTTCATAATCTGAAAATAATCTCATCGTTCGGTATTTCTTTAACTTAATAATATTGGAAAATATGATAAATATATATATCGAGATTTTTCAACAGTGATGTATCCATCTTTCGAGTTATCGGTTTTAAATTCGAGATGATTCGCGTTGCAACACGTGCATGTAGGTATCTAGTAATTAACATAAATCAAACAAAATTTCACGTCTGATAGTGATCGACATCATCTGTTCGTCTCCCACTTTTCCTCCTACCATTGATGACATATTACCTGACCCATAACAAAAAAATTTTTTGGGTCTGTTGTCTATTTGTACAACCGACTCATGTTGTCACATGTTGGACCCCAGTATGTTCGAATCCTAGATTCGCCACTGTCAGCCGGGCTTTCTGTTTGAGCATGTTTCCTTTTGCCTCTTCTTTGTCTAGCCAATTAATTCGAACCGATTTCCATCTCTCTGTCTTTGACTCTGACAACGTTCTTGAATCTGCTTGCCCTTCCCAATACTGTATCTCTTTCCTTATCTTTTCTATTTCCTCATCTGTCTTCCCAAATTTCCTTTTGCTCCAAATCTTTAGTGCCTCCTTGGTGTTTTATAGTTTTTCTAAAAAAAATTGTCCGGGATTACAGCTTTGACCTCTTTCCCCATGCCTCTTTCACTACTTCTTCAAAATCACCTTCGTTCATCCACTTGTGAAAAACCCGAAAAGGCTTTTTACCAAAGTCCATAGAGTTTTCCTGAAGGAGCAAGGGGAAGTGATCCAAATACTTCCTATCTAAAGGTGTGATGCTCAACATTTTACGGGTTGATTGTAACTTTTCGGATACCAGGAATCGATCTAACCGACTGAGCTTTAAGCCATCATTGCATATGCGTGTGAATCTTCTTCGGCACAAAGGAACGTCCTACCAGCCCCCTTTATTGATGAAATCATTGAAAGCTCTAGCCTCATTTTCATTTAACGTTGAATTCCATCTTTCTTCTTTCGCCCTTACTTCATTAAAGTCGCTGAACAGAATCCAATTTACTTCAGCATCGTTGCAAACATCCTCTAATTTTTTCCACAGTTCAATCATCTGATTAAGTTCTCTCGGTCCATAAACATTTATACATCCAACCGAACCTTCAACCCCTTCTAAAGTCCCTACGATTCCTATATAATTCTCTCCTTCAATTACTGATTGTTTACAGAAATTTTTGCTGTCCCAAACCAATAATAACCCGCCAGACATCCCTGTTGCGTTCTTATGCACAAAATCAAAATCATCCCCATCCCACATGTTTGCGACTGTTAGATTATTTATCTGCTCTATCTTTATTTCTTGAACTCCTAAAATCGATGGTCTGGTCGATCTACAAGTGTCCTTTACCCATGACTTTTTTTTCTTTTCCTATGTCTCTAATATTTATTGAAACCACATTCATTTAAATTGGAGATTACGAACTTGAACTTCCCCTATTTAGGACTTCCATTTCAAGCTTTTCGTCTGGGGTTACACCTCCCTTTCAACCTGTGTGATTTCAGTTGTATTACCCTATTCCATACCGATCGATCTTCCAAACTCCTCCACTTTTTGGTTTCTATTTAAACTCCCAAACTTATTCGACAGAGCTTTCTGATTTGGTGATGAACTTCCCCTATTCTTCTCTTTTCTCAAAACTCCAGGGCCATTGGGTTTTTGATCTGGTTCCTATCTTCTTCTTTGCTGCCAACAGGTGTCTGTATTTACCCATTTGTTTGATGATCCTCATACTTAGTCTTCCGTTACCGCCTTCGTTGAGAGCGACGAAAGCCGATCTATTTTGAGTTTGATGGTCTTTCTTCGGATCCCTGCTTGTAGCTTTATTTTTTAACCCTTCTTCATTAAAAAGGAAATCGTTTTCTTTCTCTATATAGGCGTCACTAAACTTACCTGAACCTTGGTTTTTGTTTAAATCTGGACCTTCCTTGACTTGGGCTTCCACCGATATGTGGGTAATATTTAAATCACTAGTTTGGGCTTCTATTGGCCCATCAAAATTTCCTGGAATAGGTACTCCTGCCACCATACTTATTCAAAAATTCTTTTTCCATCAAGGCATCTTTTTCTGGCTGATCCTCTTTCTCCATGTGATACGCATTGCGTATTTGTATATAAGTCGCTTTATTTTACACATTTTTAGGTTAGATTTTCATCTTTGTCCCACAAATTGAGTCGTTTTAGTATCTTATTTGCACTATGTTCATTACATGGAACTAAGAAACGATTTGCCTATTTTTTCACTTTAATATTAGGCTAATATATAGTTTTTCTTTATGCAGAAGGCAATGTTCCACCATTGCTCCCAACATTCAACATCAGACTGCTCAAAGTTTTGTAGACTTTTTCAGGTAAACAAAGGATGCAGACAAATCAGCCCAAGTCCAATTGTTGAAGAAAATCAAGTCTGAAGCTGAACATTATTTGGGAGATCAATGAAGATAATTGGAGCCTCTATTATTGTTACCTAATATCACCTACTTGAGACTCTTGTGTACAAAATGAAGTATGGTGTAGTTAATGACCAAAGACTTTCTTGCCACTTTACTAGTCATAGAATATTATGGTTGTTGTTCTTTTGTGACTTACCTTTAATATAAAAGGGGGTCTTGGGTTCACTTTTGTAACTTTTGATACATCACCAACTCTTGGAGTTATTTAGTTTTTTATTAAGAAAATCTTTGGCACCAAAAATACTTTCCTTTAATTTCTAGTCTTGCACTTTAATTTCGAGCATTGCAATTTACTTTCCTTTAATTTAGTGTCTTTAAATTCTTGTATTTAATTTAATTGTCTTTAATTTATTGTCCTTAATTTCTTGTCTTGCAATTTTAATTTCTTTATATTCTTGTATTTACATTATTGTCTTGTATTTTAATTCATTTAATTTATACATTTCACTTTCATGTTATTTACTATTATTGCAATTTATTTTAAAGTTATGAGTAGCTAATCTATTTAGCTTGGGTGGGGTTTTAAATCAAAGGATGGTGGGCATTGTTCTTCAATAACAATGTTCCACCATTTCATTCCAAGTTCTATAAAAGATCAAACACTTCTTGACGATATGATCGCTTGAAAGGTGTTAAAAGTGCCAATGGACTCAGACATGAGCCATTTGAATGCACGTCATGTTGAATGATACGGGAAGTAGTCTTGACAAAGATACTGACTTTATTGTTTTAGATGATATTCTCGACATGTTGGACACTAGTCAAGGTATTAAAGTGCAGTGGACTTAGATATAAGCCACTTGAAACACTCCAACTTGAATGATATAAGAATCAACGTGATAGGGTGATTTTTAACAAAGACATTTGTTTATCCGTATACTTTGAAAGCATTGTTTGTCACCAATCACTGGTCCGGATATCACACAAACATGTGGGTTGAAAGCTAAATAATGGTACAATGGTGAGAATCCGAAAGGATCCTTTCAAAGTAGATGGTGAAACGAATTATTGATAAACTAATGCTACAACATTTCTGTAGCATTTGCCCACTGGAATTTGCATTTATTCCCCACTAAAAAGTCTTGCACCCTTGTTTCCGTTATAATCTGTTAAAGTCACCAATCAACAAATCAATCAAAGATAATTCTTCAAAATCGCCATCTAAAGTCCCTTCTTTCAATCACTTTAAATCATAACTTTTACTTCTGATCCCTGAGGACGATATTCGGTATTTTATCACCATATTACTTGAAAGACGACGTCGTATCTCATTGTATACTTGCTTTGAGATATGACCATCTTAAGTCTGTAAGTGCAAACAAAATTACTCATCACCATGCTCGAAGAATGTGCACCGACAGAAACCTGTATACTCTTGAAATATGCGCGACGTTTTGAGTTCACCACCAGAGACGTTTGGTATTCTTCTCCGATCGATTGTCGTTCAACACTGTCGGCCGCCTCCTCTCTTATCGTCGGCAACTTTTTTCCACCGATCCCCGATAAATTTTCTCCTTCTTCTAATTCAAAAGAGTCCTTGATAAACTCCTCTAAACAAGAATCTTCCTCTAATTCTTCATCGCTTGATAGTAAATCATCTTCTGACCACCTGGAGGGTATAGAATAAGAGTCATCTTTACCCCCTTCTGACTTTCCTTCTTCCCACTGTTCATCTCCAATTCCTCCATCTTCTTCCTTTTTTATTCTATAGAATTTATTTCCGATCTTCACACTTTTTAACTCGTTTATTGTTGATCTAGACGTTAACATTAGAACCTTCCCTGCAATTAAGTTTTTGTAGTTTTGAAACTCACAATTCGCTGGTTGTCTTGGCTTTCCCTATATTTGTGCTATCTTCTCGAACACTCTCACACTCCATGCATGTAGAGGAACTCCACTTATCTTCAACCAAATTAACCTCTCCGACGATTGAAAAATGACCGACCACTGCCTCGTCTCTTTTATCCAATAATGCAATCCGTGATTCCTGTCATTTAGTACCTTTCCCATCATTTGAGTCGGTGGGAACTTGACCATAACAATGTTGCCTCCTAAGTAGAAAATTTTGCTTTCTTCTAGGGTTTCCGATTTGCACACTGATCTCACTGGCTTGATGTTCTCCAAATTTTCCAGGTAACCAATGGTGCACAATCGAAGAAATTCCAGGTTTTCTTCTATCGGGCTCTCTTCTAAGATTACTTCTTTTTCATATATCTCGTTTTTGGGTTCATTTTTACTTTCGGTTTTTGGTATCTGCTTCACCTCCTCTTTGACCGCTTCGCTATACGATTTTCCTTTTGATACGAAACCCCCATGGTTTATCGGCTTTTTTTTATCTCCCTTCAATACAAACTGACTGCTTCTCCTCTTTGTCGCTTTGTTCCAATCTTCCGAGACGAAACACCTCATCTTATAATTACCAATCCACATTGAATTTAGTCTTCGTTCCATCCAGATAACGTTGTTAACATTTCTAAACCGTGCAAAGCCGAATTTCAACCCATTCCTTAACCTTCTTTTAGACTGGTAAATATCAACCAATTCCCCATACCTTTTGAATGCCCTCCATTATTGTTGTGCCTCCCAAGTTTCAGGAAAATTGAAGAACATGAAAGATTTCGTGGACGACGACGACCACTACTGGTTTCTTGAAGCACTCCTTGTATATCCTCCTAAGTTCNCTCTCTCTCTCTCTCTCTCTCTCTCTCTCTCATCTCTCTCACCTTATTATTAAAAAGCAGTATGACTAATCGATTGATCTACAAACTCTGGAGTTAACAAGGGTGCTACACAACTCTCCTCTATTGCCACGACATCTTCGAACAAATGATCCCACCTTTCTTCAAGTAGTGGAGAAAGTCCCTTAAATCGAAATTTTTTGGTTTCGGGTTTCTCCTAAATAATAAATTAATAAGATATATGATGATTCATGTATCAATTAAACGAGTATTAATATGATTAAAAATATTTAAGTAATACCTTTAACTTTTTTCCCACTATTTATCCGAACAATCAAGCTTCCCGGTTGTGAAATTCCAGCCTAAACCGGTTTCTCCTCTTTTTAAATACTTCCAAAGACCCCAATCTTTTTTCATTGCATCGTATTTATTTTTCATGCTTTTTTGTTGACATTTTTTTACCAAGTTTGTCCATAAATTGTTCTTGTATATCACGCCACCTAAAACTTTGACCATGCCCATTTTTTGTGATGAAATTGATACACACATCACAAAAAAGCACAATATTTTCATTGGTCCAGCTAATAGGTACCCCATCGTCACTTTTAGCAGAACATATTTTTACCCCTATATTAAATAAATAATGCACATTTGAGAATAACTAGGTATCTTATAATTGAAACACTTAAATGAAGACAAAAAAGCATTTTATGCACCTTGTGTGCCTTTAGATCCAAAAGATGTTGATATTCTCAGTTTTGAAGCATGTATTCTAATGGTTACATTCATATGTAAATGTGGTTTGAAGCATGAACTCTAATGGTTACATTCATATGTGAATGTAGTTTTGAAGCATGTATTCTACTTGTTATATTCACATGTGAATATAGTACTAGTTTTGACTTTTTTCGGTTGACCATTGGCGGACGGCTATAAGGGCAATGGGGGGCCAAGGCCCCTCCGATTTCCCCCTACTTAATGCTAAATTGCTAATACATCCACTCATCTTGTTAAATTGGTTTATTTTTTTTAACTTATCCCCTTCATAGCTTTTTACCAAATTGGGTCAGGTCCATTAATATTTAAACAATCTATTTTTTGTATAATTATTTCAATTTTGTAAGATTTGATTTCATAAATTACCGTCTTATTATGATAATATATAGTTTACTTAAACAAATTAAAGCTTTTTAAATGGAACATATATTGTATAAAGATTACGTTAGGCTAGTAGAGTACCAAGTTTTTTCTTTCGATATTATATACCAAAAATCGAAAATGAACTCTTGAAATCAATCCAAAAAACCGAAAAAGTCCTTTGAAATCGCTAAAAAAACTTAAAAATCCTTCAAAACAAGCATTTTTTTTTTAAATCCCTCGAAACAGTGAAATTAGGCTTAAAACGCATGAGACGATATTGAACGTTGATAAAATATGAATAGGTGTCGATAATAACCGTTCATTTTCTAATTATTTTTGGTTTATATTATATGGTGCCATATATAAAAGAATTTTTGGGTTCGCCGCTGACCGGTTGTCTTTTTGCGCCAACTAAATTGGTATAGTTAATCGATACACGTTTTGGTCGGTTTAGTTGCACTATAGCGAAATTGGGTTTATAGAAAGTTTTAAAAAAAAATAAATAAAAAGCGTTCTAGTTTATAAGACCAAACAAAAAAACGTCATATTTAATGTTCCAAAAAGTTTATAGGATGCTTTTGGTTGTCGTAAAAAGTTTTTTAGAACACCTTCTATATAAAACGTCATATTAACTATTTTATAAGACAATATTAGAAAAAAATTATAATACCCGNGTAAGATCGTCTTTTTGTGGATTTATATCTTAGTCCTTTAGAGTTCCTCATTGAGATTTAATTCTTATAAATTATTTATAAGAATCATGTTAGATGAAACCATCTTGGTTGGGGCCAAAACTGTATTGAATTTTGGCAAAGTTAGGGTTGATTGAGAATAACCTAAAGTTTAAGGGTTAGTTTGTAAATTCTGAAAATATATAAGAGATTACTCCATTTCTCCTTTGATCAAAAACCTCATAATCAGCCCCCCCCCTCTCTATCTCTCTCTAACCTCTCACCTCTCCTTCCTTCTTTCTCTAAGAAACCCTAAGCTTCATCCAAAAAGGGTTAAATTTGTTGGTGCATCTTTGATTTTCTTACAAAATTGATGTTAGAAATGGAACTATGGACTCAAATCAAGGTGAGAAGATGATGAATGGAGGTGAAATTTTTTCAAGATTGGTGCTATTAGAAGTGGCAGATTCATTCCCGTACCGGAAGGAAAGAACCGTTCATAAGCCTCAATTTCTTGTGATCTTTTCTAAAACTTCCAAGGTACGGATATCTTGTTTCTTTGACTCGGGGGTAACCGGTTGCATTTCGGAAATCCCATCCATGTTGATAGATGTGACTCCAAGCCTAACGGTTTCGAGTATTTATAGGAAACTCTGTTTTCATTTCAATATTTTGGGTTATTCTATTATATTGAATGTCTTCACAATATGAGCATGTTTTCGGATGCTTTTGACTCTATGCTTCAAAACTTCGTTTTAAAAATAGTTCGAATGATTTCTAAATGAATTGATTTTGGAAGTTTCGATCCGTTTTCGGTTGATTTGACAAACACTCTTTGAACCATTTTCATTGTTTGGATATCATGATACGATCCGTTATCGGTAGAATTGATTATTTTGAGATTGAGTTTGGTTCTACAATTAATGAAACCATTGTTTTAACGATAAGCGTGTTATTGTTTTTGATTTAGACTCAACACTTGGACCACGGGTGTTGAGATGCCTCCATGGTGGCTATTAATAGCCATGGCGTTCTCGTAA
>LUCG01080100.1:1294-16632 GCA_001633085.1 Carthamus tinctorius | reverse complement strand
TATATATGTGTGTGTGTGTGTGTGTGTGTGTATTTCTAATTACTTTATGAACCGCTATTATTGGACCGTTACCATCGTGATAACTGCTATTTCAATTTAGGTGCTTTGTGAGGCCTATACCTTATGTGACATGCACTCTGGTAATAGCCTGCTATTATGACCTCACAAGTTTTATCGTTTTGATACCGTCGGTTGTGTTCTGGTGAGAGTGGAGTATCGTGAGAAGGGTTAAAAGGGACCTCCACCCTTGGATGTACATTAGGATGGGATTCACCAGATCAATTTCCTATCAAGCGCAATTCATGGGATGGGTTTGAGATTAGAAGTGATCGATGGTCCAGAATCCAGATTCCTTCTTACCCTTCTCACCTCAACTCTTCTTCTTGCGATCCTTCGCCTTAATACCTTATGCTTCCCAAAGAGCACTTCTGAAGGAACAGACATCGGAATGTTTCTTTTCTTGTAGCATCTTCGTCTCTGCTTGGCTTTTTATCTTTTTAACTATTCAGCTGCTTCTCCTGCCTTTTGCCTGAATAGATTGTGAAGCCCCTCTAACCATGACGTGAACCCTTGAGTACTCCTGATTGTCCAAGTATACTAGGCTCCGTTCTTGGATAATGTATCTGGTTACTTATTGTAAACTTGTCATGGTGTCATTTGCTGGAAAGCATGTTTGTGCTTGTTCACATGGCTTTCTTTGCAAAAATGGCATACAACCTCTTAGTGAGGGCCTCCTAAACACGCGTGCGCTATTCTTTCCAGCGAAGTTGTAGCTGGTGATCTATGGTTGACCACTGGTCTCGATACAGCGATGCTTCACGTTTGTGAAAAACAACTCATTGCATCACTTGCTACTGGAAGGCTGTGGAACTAAAAATAAAGGAGCTGAAGCTTGTGACCTCATTGGGTGCATAGATGTGGACAACCAAGTTCATGGACATCTAGCTGATATTGCAACTTCTTCCATCCTGGGTCAAGTATCTTGATGCAGCCAGGGAGGATATTGCAACTGATTTGGGTGCTATGGTTGCTTGAGGTGTTGTGATCTATTTGTCGACCAGTTTTCACTGGTATAGAAGTGAGCACTATTGATTAGCACTGTAGTGGCAGAAATAGTGGTTGTGCCAATCACTCTAACTGCAACAAAAGGCATGTGGGTTAGGGTTAGTTCCTTGGGTTTCTTCCTGCATTCATTTAACTTGAATTATGAAGTAATTACCCTGTTTGTCTTATGTATAAATTAGGAGATATATAGAGTTACAGCATGATGAAACAGTGGCCCTAAGTAAGACTTAGCATAGAATCATTGAACTTGGTTGGGCTTATGAAATTAAAGTTGATTTGAGTAGTTTCTAATTGTAAAAGGATAAAGTGAGCGAATAATACCTGGATTCAAGCGTATACCCTGGTGAGGTTAACCATCGAAGACGTGCAAAGAAAGATGCAGGAGTGATATTGGTCCGGCTCATCTGGCATTAGAAAGCCGAGGAGCCACACCAGTATCATGCCTGTTTCTTTCTTTGTTTTGAAGGTTTTCTGCCAATCAGAAGAGAGCTGTGTTTTGTTATTGTATAATTCAGAAAGGTGGTCCTGGTCCGGTCGGTTATATAGACGGCCTGTTTGAGATTATAAAAATTGCACTAGGGTGTCATACAAGCTCTTTCCTGTCTGTTTATATTTGTTTGGGAATGTGTATTTGTTGAGTACAAGTGAGAATAAGATTTACATGCATTATATAGCAGCAGCAGCAGCAAGTGTTTGTGGAATTGGTCTTTCAAGATACAGTTGAGTTGTTGGAGTTGGTTTAAAGTATAATAGTATATGTGATGTGTAGATATCCTTTCAAGATTCCCTCTTCTATTCCTTTTGTAAGTGTGTGCATATATTAATATTATTATTATTATGTTACTGCTGCATGTAGCACGTTATTTGTAATCAAATCATGATTGACAATCTCATTTTTGTCTTGTTTATTTGCTGATGTGATCCATTTACCATATTCGAATTCTTTAAGAAATTCTAGTTTCGTGATAACAGGCTTAGAACCGATCTGTAACTGGGTTATGTCGGGTCCAACCGGTTAAAGAGTAATCGGGTGGTTTGCAAAACGTATGTGTAAGTGTGTGCAGATAGATATCCTTTGAAGATTCCTTCTTCCATCTCTTTTGTAAGGGTGTGCATATTAATTAATTATTATAATAATAACACGTTATCCGTAATCAAAGCAAGATTGACAATGTGGGTTTTAATTGTTTTTGTTTAGATGGGATATATATAGTTTTAAAGTAGGGAGGGAGTCTTTGTGTTTGTTTATGAATGTTAACAAAGTCTTGTGCTTGCATCATTCATGGAATGTGATCTCATTCATATTTTAGGAACACAAATATTAAGTTACACCACCAATTTCTTAACCCCCGTATTAATTTTAAGCAGCTTCTTTATACAAGACATCCACCAAAACGATAAATTATTTTGCATTTAGGTGTATTCATTAATTGCAATCCGAAAGGAGATTGATAAGTTAAAGTAACAATACATTGTAGAGCATTTTGTTAAATATGCCTTAAATTCAATATGTTGCATTGGAAGCAGACAGCACGAAGAGCTGGGTGATCGAGCGTTTGTGTTGTGACCTGTGTTGCCTTGTCTGATGGCTTTTGTTGGGGAATTTTTGTTTGTTACACTTTTGATATTCTTGGCCTTTCTTCTAAGATGAAGCAGCAGCTACGGTGTTTCTTCTTTTCTTCACCATTGGAAACACCAAATTGATAGTTGTGTTTTTGGTTTCCGGTGTCAATTTTTTCCTTTTGTTGCTATATTCTCTCATTTGGGTAGACATGGTTATTAGCCTTAATCAATCCCATTATGTATTGAAATGAGTACTGAAAATGGTACCAAGAGCTGACTTTTTAGTTCAACATTCTGGTTGATTTGTGATCATATCATCGACAACGTTCTATTTGTAACAATGAAACAGTAGTTATAGCTTTGAATCAATTTGGAGGCAGATTGGCACTTGGTTATTCCATTTGTTCTTCCTTGCCACCAAAAGTTGTAATGGGTTATTTGTCACTCTAGACTAGAGATGCACTGAAACCCAACCTAAAACCAGAAAAAGTCTCATCCTGGATGTATTTCATGCAAAAAGTTCAGCTAGCCAGGCTTGAAGAGGATGCACATATTTTCTTCTTTTGCTTACTATAATACTCTCGAAGGTTTGGGTCCAAACCCAAGATAAAAACACAAATTGTACATTTTTATCCGATGCCACTATTGCTTCCCAATTCAAGGCTTGTTGAGACCTAGTCTGAATTTAATGACAGACTTGTTGCAACTATGAAAGTCTTTGACATTTTCGATTTTATTTGGTTGATTATCGTTTTGCAAACAAAATTTTAATCATATGAATACATATTTTTAGGTAGAATGTGCACATAGACTAAATATATTAAACTAATAACAAATACAATACTCATTTTTCACATGATCAATCAGAACAATCTTTTTTATTCCCTTTTAGAACTGGAAACCAGAAATTAAGATGAGCAAATTAAATGTGTATACTTGTTTTGTTTTTTTAACATAATTTGTGATCTCTCTGTCAGTCTAAACTCTTTACTCTTTGGCAATCTTCAATTTTCGTTGTTTTCAATCAAATATTTTTGTATTGGTTAATCTATGCATATCGATTTTAATAGGCTCTTCCACAGAAATCCTATTTTTGGTGGTCACAACTCACAAATCAAAGCAAACTCCCTCAAAATTAAGCAATTCGTTTGTATGGATCCTAGATACTTTGTTGACTTCGTGTCAGGACGTGTGCGTAAGTTATCTGCTGTTAAAAAGCCAAAATTTGTTTGTCTTACCAAGGCCTAATTTCTTGTGTTTTGTGATCGACAATTGCAATATTTGAATGGGGTAAACCAAGTATATTTAAAGTTAATCTTCAAAAATTAGCTTTATTTTAAACACAAATTTTATAAGAAAAATTAATAAATGTTAATTTAAAAAATATTAAGAAAATCAGTTCAAAAGGACTAGACCTTAAGCACAGAGTACGACGTTGCAAATTTTTTGAAGATGAATTGATTAAGGACCTAGACCTGTTATGGCTAGTGTTTGTTGTGGAAGAACCGGCAAGAAGCGAGCCTACTTGAGACCGGTCCGATTATTCCCACCTTTCTTATTGACGTTTAACTTTTAGGGTGCATTTGGTAATCTGGACAAGACGGAACTTGGTGTGACGAAACTCAAAGATATTAGGCAGGATTAGTAAATTACTAAACTATCCGAGTCAAACAAAAACCCTGAAATCTTACACAATTCTTTCACCACTCTACCTCACTCTAGCCAGTCCGTATCTGAATTTTTTACAGACCCATCTGCTGACTAAATAAAAGCACCCTAATCCTAAGGATATTTTGTTCCTACTTTTACCAATAGGTGAAATAAGGGTCAAAATTCAAAAATTGAGATGGGGATGGGGCAGCCTGGGGATTAAACAAGATCCTAGATAAAAGCAGCACCACAAACTCAGATTGTGGGGGGAACCAAAATATCCACATAACCCACCCCCCTACCCCACCTCCAATTATCCCATAATCTCCTCCTACACTATTCACTTTGATCAGCTCAACTGCACTTATCATCATCATCTTTAATACCATCTACACACTGAAGTGGTGATTATACTTATATATTAAAAAAAAAAAATAGAAAACAATATTTTTTATAGATGATGGTTGCTCTCACTTCAGTCACTCCACATTCATCTTCTTCATATTTGCAATCAAAGCTTTATCCTAATCCTCCATTTATATCATATTCAAATTCTGTAAATGAAAGCAGTACCTTTTGCATTGCCATCAAGTCTTCTACAAGGAGACGTTTGACAATCCGAAGTGCAGCAACCAAATCTGCAAAAACACCTGGTAATTTCTGCTATCTTTATACAGAATCAACAAGCTTATTATATCCAAATCTCAACTCTCTTCTTCCTTTCGGTTGTTTAGCTGAAGAAGAGTGGAAGACAAAGAGGGAGCTCCTTCTAGAGAAAAGGGTAATCTTTTAACATAAAGAATAATTACTATAGACGACCGATCCTTTTATAAAAAAAAATAAATCAAAACCCGCCTAAATTATAATCAAAGATTGTTTTCAAATACCAGTGAAAGCATATTTCGAGCATAAACTACTACGATTATTAAGCAGAGAGACAATAAGGAAACATATCAGAGAATATATACTGCAGGTTCGAAGTGTGGATGTTAAGGAAGCATTACGACTTCAACAAGAAAATAACTTTGTGATTCTTGATGTGAGACCAGTAGCAGAGTTTAAAGAGGTCACATACTTCATATTTTATCCAAGATCACAACTAGTTATCAAAAATCTGTTATATCACTAAAAGGTGCCATTTGATTCTGGATATAGGCTCACCCCCCAGGTGCTGTGAACGTGCAAATATACAGGCTTATAAAGGAGTGGACGGCATGGGACATTGCTAGAAGAGCTGCATTTGCCTTTTTTGGTATCTTTGCTGGAACAGAAGAAAATCCCGAATTTATGCAAGGTATGAACATGTTACCTGAAACAAATTCCGTCTTCAAATGCAGCTGTTTTATCTATTTACTCCACATGGATCAGATATTGAATCAAAATTAGATAAAAGCTCAAAGATCATAGTAGCTTGCTCATCTGGAGGTACAATGAAACCTACACAAAATCTTCCTGAAGGCCAACAGTCAAGGTTGCTTAAAATTTTCTTTCTTCTTTATCGTTATAACGAATTATGTGGGAAATGATATAAATACCTATTGTGATACTTGAATTCCTGCAGGTCACTTATAGCTGCCTACTTGTTAGTCCTGAATGGTTATAGTAATGTATTCCACTTGGAGGGAGGACTGTATCAGTGGTTCAAACAAGACTTGCCTATAGAGTCAGAAGAATGAAGTTTTGAGCAACTAAAGATTTCTTGTACTTTGCATGTCTAACCTTAGTCCAAAACTTAACGATTATGATTTCATAGTATTACTCTTTGTTTTCATCATCTTGGAATTCGATGTTTGATGTTTCTCTCTACTTTTTATTCTTCAGAACTTCGGCTAGCTTACTAACATAAATTTAGTGGATACAATACTAGAAATCAAAGCTCTCACACCTAATCATCTATGCTATTTTATTCTATTGTTCTTATTTTGGGCCATAGAAGAACATCTAGGAGGTAGTCTGAAGTCTGAACATAGAAGCAACAGTCATATGAAGAAAAGAGAGAGACAAATACAGATCTGGACATGCAAAGTATACAAATATGCTTTACTTTCCAAATCAAAGCTGATAAGTATTTTTAGGTGCTCTTCTCAATCAATAAGTCACATGCTTTCTTCAATCTTCCATTAATAAAAGCTCATCCAACTCTATGACAACATTAATGCCTTAGCATTTAGCCATGTCCTATCTAGTTCTACTTATTAGCTGTATGCACAATAAGACTTTGTACAACCCAATGTATCTGCAAATAGAAGCTCATCCAACTCTAAGATAACATTAATGCTATAGCATTTAGCCATGTCCTATTTATTTCTACCAATTATTTGCTTACAAAGCAAGAGTTATAGAATCCAAGCATCCATAAATGAGAGCTCATCCTCTCGTTGAAGCATAGTGCATCAATATTTCAGCAGTACATCCTTGCACGAACAATCTTACACATAGATACCGACTAGAATATGGGTAATTTCAAAGATGTCATATGGAAGGCAAACTCGAATGGCTTGGTTTCTGGAGAATAAGAATGCCTAACTATTGCTCAAGACTGGAGAATCTTTTTCTTTTTTTTGAAGTATATAATATTCGCACACACTTCTCACCTTTGGTGAGGTTTGAACCCTTGACCTTTTGGGAGGTTGAGGTCTATTAGTAACCCGGGTACCACTTGCTAATGACCATCTGGTAAAAATCTAATATTTTCAAGCAAGGTAAACCAAACTCATTAAAAGCACATTCACACAAAATTGACAAGCAGATATCATTCCTTCTAATATGCTTTGCCTGCATCTCAGCATAAGGCAATATGCATAAGACTAAACTAAAACTATAGCAAAATTTTGCACATGTAACAGTTCATAGTTCATACAACTACCTGCTAACTGTCATCTCACCTCAACTTAACCTAAACATTGAATGATATGATGGTTTGTCTTACCAGAAACGATTAAAGGAAATACGAGGCTTGCTACCCTTGTCTGCTGAAAGTGGTCACGAGAGGGTATTAAGCCATAGCCTGTTCAAGATAAATTAAATAGCTAAAAGGGACCTCCATGAATAAACTACTTGGTAATCAGTTCAATGTGAAAAATGGCAAAATCTTTTAGGAAGTCTGTTCAGGATGGTTCAGGCAGTCCCCAAGGCCTAGCAGATCTTTAAAGAGCTTGAGTGGATCTGGCTGCATTTCCTTGCGACATGGTTCAGTTCAGTGTCCGGATTAAATAGTTCTCATCAAATGGCTGGCACCTTTCTTTCTTAAGTCAATAAAGAAGCTCTTGCCATGGCTAGAACACCCTCATAAGTCTTATTTCCACCGATAAACCCACTCATATGCACAAAAACACAATCAGATATTCCTGCCACTTCAGAAAGATGATCATCTGTCAAACCCCTCCAATGAGATGGTAGAGGCTTCCTGCTTTCAAATTTATCTGGTGACACTGCCACTGCCTGCACTCGCCACTTATTGCTCCTGTCATCCTACATTATGTGAAAAGGGGAAAAACCAAAGATATTAGTCTTTTAGTGTATAAGATGTTTTTTTTTGCAAGGGTGTCCCAGGCCTAGACTAATCCCAGCAAATTACAGCCATAAGACATCAGCCTAATAAACTCAGTGGCCACAATGGTTGTGGACGCCTAGAATTGAACCCTGGGAAGATCGGATATTCCACCACATCCCCTTAAGACTCACCCACTACGCCACAACCTTTGTGGTTTGTGTATAAGATGTTGCAACTTAGAAGTGATAAATTCACTTTCACTTTTCAAAAACATCAAGCATAGCAACTTCATCATCTATGCATTGGCTGATAAAATCAAATGATTACATGTGAAACTGGGTGGATCTTCTGTCCTCATTAACAGTCAACCTGCATTCTTTACAGATAAAAGGCATACATGGCAATTCTTAACATACTGCAAGAAACTTTCCGCAGAGCAAAAAAGTGTGTTAAGCACCTGATAAATAACGTATTTCAGGAGGGGATCAATCTTCATTTCCACCTCAAGGTCGAATATGTGAAGCTTCCACTGTTGAATAACGAAAGAAGGAAGTGAGATTCTTTCACATGACAACTATGTTGGTTAAAAAAAATGACAGCAAAAGAAAATATATTTCAAGCAATTTTTTTATTTCCTTTAATAAATGAATGGTATGGACTTATCTTTTATGCGACAAAAATCCAGTGCAGGGCTGCAGGCAAGAGTATGAGATATGACCCCTATATTTTTAATTGATGAATAAAAAAAAGTCTCAAATAGGTACACTTTCGACGTTCCCTAAAACTTACATCGATTTTACATGATAAAGCATACCCAGGTGCACAAATTAATTAAAAATGTAAATCTAACATCGCTCTTATTTCCCACCCGATGCTCATATCCTAGGTCAACAATGATGACCATAATGTTTTTTTTTACTTCCTAGGTTCTTCATTCGTAAACCATAGTGTCATATTTGATACCATCCATTCAACACAAATTGATTCAAGTAAATATATCGTCTTCATATTTTGATCCTTTATAATTCATGACAAATAATGGGTACTTTGCACTTGCTTCACATCAAGTATGGAGGTCTACATAAGGAGTGAGCTCATAACCATAAAAAAAATTCTCACTTACAGGGCAAGACTTCGTCAGTAACATGATTTCGCCACTGGGATCGATATTCTTTCTTGCTGCAAGACAATCCATTACAACCGCTCTTGCTGGTAACCATGATTTTGCATGAAAATGGATACACTGGTGCATAAATAGGGCAAAGAGTCACTCATTATCATGCCATACTTAGTGAAAGAATCTACAACAAACTATCATATTTCAAATAAGATGCACACAGATGCCTTATTAAAACTCACGTCCATAAATTCACTCCCCGCCAGAGTCATTGCACATTGAAAGGCTTGGTCTTCTTTCTCAGGCGATTGATCAGTATCATACCAGTTCATGTTCAATCTGGAAATTCTGGAGGACAGAGTTGTATTGTTCACATATCTGGGAGGCTGATCTAACTCATACTGATTGATTCCATTGTCAATAGCATCAACTGCCTAATACAATGTACAGTCAAAAACTGAATTTGGGAAACCAGGAAGCACTATTTCAGAAACTATGTCTGAATAAGTTTGAACAAAGACAACAAGCAAGTGAACAAGCAATCATATTCAGTTTAAGGCTTATTTTGGAACAAGATACCTAGTATGACACATCAGAAACAAGCAAAATCTTGTCATCACCATCATAGCAGACCTTTTGGTTAAGAATAATAAACTTTTCCGGAGGCATGCACATTTCCCTTTTACTCTAATTATAAGAAACTTTAGGCTGTGTTTGGCAAAAACAAGCTAGCTTATAAGCTAGTACATGTTTGGATGGACCATAAGCTAGCTTATTGAAACGCTAGTTGGAGTAGCGTTTCAGGAGCTTTTTGTTGCTTTTTCTAATTTTACCCTTATTAATATTAATTATTATATCTCAAGATACCTTTTTTGGTCATTTTACATACTCATAAGTTAATTTTTGCCAAACATAATTTTTCATAAGCTAGCTTATCAGCTACTAGAGCTTATCAGCTACCAGCTAGCTTATCAGCTAGTTTGCCAAACACAGTCTAGTATACTGTAGTTTAAGATTTTTTTGTTACAACAACGCAATCTTTCATAAATCATCCATAAAAGTCTTGAATGTACCTCCACAAAATTCTTGTAAACAGCCAAAAAGAGGCTACGAACATCAGGATGCCCCTCATCCAACTGAATTGCCTTGGCAATTATCTCAACTCCATAATGCTGCAAGAAACAAGTTGTTCATAAGAAACTCAATTCTCTTGTAAAAACCAATCAATCAATGGGGTTTTCAAATAATCACCTTATACACAAGGCCAGCACTACTTAGTTTAGTGGTAAATCCATCACCAAGTGTTTCATGGAACCCTTTCTGATGATGATCAAACCGGTTGTTGGTCGGATTATACACTCCTCCAACATCAAGCACTGCATCAAGCGTATCCAAAACCTACCCCCTCAAACATTTCCCCAATGTCAATATTAATTCCAAAACTAAAATACTAGTGTTAATAACAAAGTATATATTAACTCATTTTTCATTGTGAACGTGAGGACAAACGAAAGCGCACGACGTGGCATATTCAGACCGAATAATCATGTATTATTTAAACCGAATAATACAACATTCGGTATTATTCAAACTACGTAATAATACTTATGCAGTTTGAATAATGTTGAATGTTTGTGTTATTCAGTCTCAATAATACATGGTTATTCATTCGGTCTGAATATGCCACGTCACGCTCTCTCTCGACCGTGGTCAAGTTCACAATGAAATTTGAGTTCTAAGAACTTCACACACACACACACACACACATATATATTATATGTACCTGAAGGTTTCTGGTTCGAATGATTGGGGCTCCATGGAAGTTTGAGGTTCGGGTAATGAGAAAGCATCCAAGGGCTTCGTCGCAGTGGAAGGTGCCGTTATGAGTGCCGACTCGCTTAGCCTTACATGGTGAAGCAGTGGAGAAAGGCAAACGAGAAACTGTGAGAAAATTCGTGGTCAGAGAGAAAGGAAGTGCAAGGGATGTTCGAAATCGCTGAAGGGAAACAGCCATTGTTGTTAACTTGGATTTTGCATTGGATGGAAACAGCCATTGTTGTTAACTTGGATTTTGCATTGGATGGAAAAATTTTGTGCCTGCCTTTACAAGTTAACAACAATGGCTGTTTCCAAATTTTTGTGCCTGCCTTTACAAGTTAACAACAGAAATTTTTGTGCCTGCCTTTTAAGATTTGTTTACACAATCCAAATCCTTAGACTCCCTTACCAATCACCACATCAAGATCACATCAGCTTTCCACATCAATTTTAAGAGTTAAAAATTATTTAACTCCTAAGCTCTTGAATGAATATTTTAATCCTTAGATTTGTTAGAATTATAATAGGTAGTAAATTTTTATGATATTAAAACCTCAAAGGAATTGTATTTATGTACAATAAATTCTTTATTTTGAAAACTATATAATATTAAAATACTTTAGTCATCTATTAAAAACTTATTTCTTTTTTAAAATTCTTATTTTTAAAGTTTTTTTATTGGTTCTTGTATTTAAGTGATGTTTTCTTAAGAGGTGTAAAGTCTAAAATCTAATTTCACATCTGATTAACATGAGATGTTGTAAAAGTTTGAAATCTGAAATTTTTAAGACCGTTTTTTTGTGACA
Source organism: Carthamus tinctorius (assembly GCA_001633085.1). Taxonomy (NCBI): domain Eukaryota; kingdom Viridiplantae; phylum Streptophyta; class Magnoliopsida; order Asterales; family Asteraceae; genus Carthamus; species Carthamus tinctorius. Next base: position 5,120 of record LUCG01080100.1, on the reverse strand, counting down.
TCTAAAAATCTGAATCTGAATATATAGAACTTTAAAAAATGTTACAAACATCTAAAATACAATTATTTATTTAACCCTTATATTTACATTCTATTAAACCACTTGATAACTTTATTTTATAAATATTATAATTAATATTAGTGTCTATCTTGGTGTTGATGACAACCCATCCCCTATCAAACCCTATCAACCCATCAACTTTCCAGCTTTTCTAGGCAGGCATCTTATCTCTATGTTCTCACTCCATGATTATTCATGCAAAGATCTGGGTTGGAATAAAGATACGGTGGTTTGACGAAGCAGCAAGTGTGCCACAAATATACCCACTACAACAAAAAGTGGGGGTTGGTGTGGCAGCGTCAGTGGCAAAGGCGAAGGTGAGAATAAGAGGAGGTAAACCCAGAACAGCGGCCGACAGCGGTGGCAAAGGCAACGGTGGGAGGAGGAGGTAAACTCAGAACAGTGGTCGATGTCGATGGCAAAGGCAACGGTGGTAGGAGAAGGAGGTAAACCCAGAACAACAGTCGACGACGGCGGAGTGCTATCACCACCTGCTTCAGTTGCAGTCGCCGGCGGCAATTACTGAAAAAAGACTAACTTGAGAAGAGCAAAGAAAAAAAGACGATGGGACATTTACAGGTTTTCAGAGGGTAAAGTGTCATTTTTTCTGATGTTTTTTTCAGATATAAGAGGACTGAACACTTAAAAGAACAAACACTCTGAAAATTAAAAAATCTTACCAAATCTGATTCCAGAGGTCTTTAGAGATAAATGTCAAAAATCAAACAGCCTCTTAGTAATCATTTATTAGGTTGTTCACATAGTTGGAGGAAAAACCGATTTTTCTCCCACTTTCTCCATTTTTTAAGATAGTTATGGAAAAATTGTTGGAGTAAAATATTAACTCAAAGTCGTCATATTCTTCATTTTGGAGAACTCATTGGAGACATTCTTATATAACTATTCTTTTTATATGTTCTTTAAAAATTGTTTCTTTGTACTATTATGTGTTCACAGGGTTCAAACAAGAACCCATTTACAAAAAGCGAGAACGGTCTCTAAGTCAAATGTTGTGTTTTAAATAACATTCTAAGAGGATTATATTATAAGGAGAGGTTTAAATGAGTAGGGGCATTCCAATTTTTTAAGATGTCCTGTTACACCTAATGCTTTTGATTAAGCTATAAAATGAGATAACAAAGATACATATATACAAATTATAGAGGTGATGATGAGACATATTACTTTTGTCTTCTAATATAAAGTAGATAGGCACTAAAGTGGGCTATAACTTACATTCATTGATAAAAGACGCTAACAATGTAAGATTGGGCCCTAAAATTATGAGGGCCTTGTTCAAAATCACACAATTAACATGCTAAAGAATAGCCATGTAAATAAGAAGTGTTAAATATATGAGTTGTAGAGAAGTGATCATAGTTTTTCATCTGCTCAACATTTACGGCTTTGATAGTGAATCACAGGTTAATTCCTCATATGGGTATGTAGAAGATAGAGGGGTACCTTTGTAGCTTGTACAAATAGACAACAAACAAGTTCATATATGAACCCGTTAATTAGTTCGTATGTGAATCAGTTGGTTCATATGTAAATCACATGGGTTCATATATGAATTACAATACCAACCTTAGAGACTAGAAAGTTTAAATCCATTTTCATCTAACGACTTGGTGAATAAATCTGCTAGTTGAAATTCAGTATTAATAAAATACAATTCCATGGTACTTCATTCTACATGGTCCTTAATAAAATGATATCGGATATCTATGTGTTTTGTCCGCGTATGCTGAACTGGATTGCAAGAGATTGCAATGACACTCTTTAAGTGCAGTAGATGGGAATTTTGTTATAATTGAATGGGTTTAGTTCTTCAAAATGTATCCAAGTTGTCACATTTTGCTATTGTGTGTATTGAACTTAAAAACCTACCATTTAATACATTATACTACTAAAACATACCATTTAAAGTACTAATTTACTTGTTACCTACAACATGTTGAGGTGTAACCAGTAAAAGGCTTAGTTGGCATATTGTTATCTGACAGGGCATTTGTGTTAAACAAGGTTGCATTTGTCTACTGATAAAAGCCCTAATCGAAGAAATTAGGGCATTTGTCTACGATAAAAGCCCTAATCGAAGCAGTTGTCTATGATAAAAGCCCTCATCAAAGGACGTCGTATCTGCCATAAAGCCGTAATTGAAGGAATTAGGGTTCACGAAATTGATCCAATGGCTTCTTCGTCATCTTACATTCGAGTATCAGCAGGAGCAACTAAGGTTTCTTCTTCTAATTCCTTGTGCTACTGTGGTGATAAAATGAAGCTTAGAACTTCATAAGTTTTCTTTCTTAGTTGGTTACATCTCAATGAATCCAGCAAGTAGGGCTTCTTCTAATTTATAAAAAATTGGTTTTATTTGGTAGGAATGTCGTCAGAAATGCAAGATGTTTTACTGGGTCGATGACGAGCTTCCAAATGATTACTACAAGGAGCTGCTATCTCAAATGCATAATCAGTGTGCAATAAGGGCAAAGGAAAAAAAATCAGCATGATGAAGATAATGATCAAGAGAATGACATTTGAAATGGTCAAGATTATGGAAGAACTGGTCTCTGCAAAGTCAAAAATCAAAGTTCTGGATAGGTTGTTTATGTGTTTAATTATAGTGATCATTTGTTTAGTTTATGATAGGTTGTTTATGTAACCTGTTTTAGTGTTTCGATACCAAATCATCATGAAGATTTGTCTTTTGATATCGGTTCTTCCCTTTGAATTGTATTGATCATGTGTTAGTTGCAATTACACTGAGATCCCAAAAGCGGTAACCAAAAAATAAATCCTGCATAGTACAAGCTAGAAACCATTTAACAAATCCAAAAACAGAAACCAAAAATGTATAAGGTCAAAATAAAGATCCCTCAAACAGCCATTTTATTTATGTGGAAGACTAATAGTTACACAAAATGACCAATGTTGTATTTACTTACATAGTTACACAAAAAATGACATCATTGGTACTTTTGACAGCTGATTATAGTTCATGTTCAAAAAACCACCAAACAAACCAACAGCAACAGCAGATGATAGTTACTTACATAAAGTACTAAACTATACAAAAAAACACCAAAGAAACCAACAGCAACAGCATACCTCACTTATCCAAATCCATTGGTGGTTCGAATTGCTTCTTGGACCTGGGATCTTCTTTTGCATATTGATTTTTGAAATTCTTGCAGTAGCGTATCTCCTTATTGGCCATAGTTTCTATTTACCTTTTCCTTTTTGAATGGGTTGGCTAGGAGGGTTGTAAGTTTTCCTTGCATCTGCCATAAAGCCTCCAACCCTTGTTTGCTTATTGGTAACAGATGCCTCTTGAAACTCATCTACTTTCCACTTTCTTTTGTCAATAGTTGCCTCCTTTGATTCATCTTCTTTCCCTTTTCCTTTATCCACAACAGCCTCCTTTGTTGCATTTCCTTTACCCACAGCAGCCTCCTTTGACTCATTTCCTTTATCCACAACAATTTTTTTGGCCTACCAATTAGTTTCTTAGTTGTTGTTTGGTTTGGTTTCTGCTAGGGGTGAGCACAGTTTGGTGCGGTTCGGTTGTTGGTCAAAACCGAACCGAAAACCGAGCCGTTTGGTTTTTGGACATCAAACCGTTCGGTTTTCGGTTGTTTTTTTTTTGCGATTCGGTTCAGTTTTATAATCGAATGGTTGAAATGGTTTGGTTTTTGGTTGTCCATCTTTTTGAGTTGTCAATTTCTTTAATTTGTTCAAAAATCAGGTTGAATTTCTTATAAAT
>LUCG01080096.1:0-13128 GCA_001633085.1 Carthamus tinctorius | reverse complement strand
CAAGGACCATATCCAAGATAAACATACATTAGAGATCATGGTCAAAAAAATTATTAAACCACATGGACCAAATCCACAATTTACTCTTACTTTTATGAAGTTTGAAAAAAGGATTATAAAGTTTTGAATATATTATATACATAAAACATAATAATTATTAATTAATGCTTAAAATATTTATGTCTTAAAAATAGAATAAATACATATTAAAATCTCATCCATAGTATTATTTTTTGCCATAAAAATCATTAAAAAAACTGGATTTTGTTTTCAATTCCAATTCCAATGGTATCTCCTTCCTGGAAATGGAGAACAAGAAATCTGCTTCATTTCCAAATTCAGCCATAAAGACTTCATATTCATACCATTCAGCCTCTGATTCAGCTCATCAGACCTCCAATGGAGTAATCAACCTCAGCTGAGCATGAACGAATCTCCGATCATTTCTCTCCCAATCGCCGCCGCCGCCGCAGCTTCCAGAATGTTCGAACCTACCAACAGTTCCTCCACCGCCACCACCGCCGCCGCCAACGGCGGTGCCAAGCGCATCAAGAACAGACAACCGCCGCTCACCGTCCCCGCCGGCTGCGCCTGCTTCCGCCTCCTCTGCCACGCCTCTCGCATTGGCGGCGTCATCGGAAAATCCGGAGCCATCATCAAGCAGCTACAGCAGGAAACGACGGCCAAAATCCGAGTGGAAGATCCGCCGCCGCGCTCCGACGACCGTGTGATCACCGTCATCGCCAACAGCTCGGTGAACAGGACGATGTCGTTCGGTGAAGACGGTAATCGTGATGAAAGTGGTGAATATAGTGAAGTTGAAGTTTCAGCTGCACAGGAGGCGTTGGTTAGGGTTTTTGAGAGGATTTTGCTTGTTGCTGCCGAGGCCGATGGAGGTTATTTTGCTCCCGGAGGTGTGGTTTCGTGTCGATTGCTAACGGATAAGAGTGTGGTTGGATCTGTGATCGGAAAAGGGGGAAAAGTGATCGAGAAGATCAGAAAGGATACTGGTTGTAAGATTAGGATATTGGTGGAAGATAAACTTCCCTCTTGTGCACTGCCTACAGATGAAATGGTGGAGGTTAGCATTAGCATATCCTTCTAATTGTTTCCAACAAATTCATCAACTTTATACTGTTTGATTTTCAGTAATCCATGTTAGAATACCTGAATCTTCACACCTATATATATATATGTATATGTATATGTATATGTATATGTGTGTGTGTGTGAAAACTGACATACACCCTGATAACTATTCATCTATACGGTATGCATACGTTCATACGAGTAATGGGATATGTTTCGTGGTTTTTATGCACATGTGCATGTTATGCATACATGACAAATTACTTGGATAGAGATGAATGGTTATTAGGGTGGACCTGGGTTTTCAAAAAAATTTTTTTGAGGTTTTCTTTGTGAACATGTGTATGTATGTATATACAAGTTTGATAATTTGTGATCCTGCTATGATATTATGTGGGTGTTATTGTGAAGATGTTAAAAGAAATGCTATAGTTTGCAAAAAGCAATCAATTTTGGGAATATTGGGGACATTTAAATGCAAAAAAGGAACTCTTACTTTGCCATTTTTGTCCAAAATTACTCATTGTTGCAAAAGGGTGATATTGTTTTCAGCACTTTTGCTGAAAGCGATCATTTGTTTGGAACATAAAAAACCAAGCATTATGTACTAATCCCGGTAAGTTATCCACTCAATTTATAAATGAATAAACTACTGATTTTGGACAAAAAAAGATTACCATGTTTAGAATTGCTGAAATTTTTACAAAGCCCAGTGTTTTTTCTTCTCACGTGATTGTAATTTTTAGGAATGAAATCAAATTACTTAGTTTGGAAAAGTTAATAACTTGATAGAAAAATTTCCTGCTTGTTATCACTGAATGCAAGGTGAAATCTTGGGTATTCTTGAATATCTTTTTGCTTGTTTTTTTTTTTCAATTTTTATTTCCGCTTGTGCTTCCATAGAAAAGATTAAGACAGACAATAAGTGTACCTGATTGTCGTAGTTTCTACTTGATTCGATCTGAATTGGATCATCTAAAGTTAAATTTCACGAGGCATGTGATTTGTATTCTTGTGGCAGATTGAGGGTGATGTTTTGGCCATTAAGAAGGCACTCGTTGCTGTCACTCGTTGCCTTCAAGATTGCCCCTATGCCCACAAGACAAAAATGGTTATTGGTCGACCCCATCATACCATTCCTCGGGAGACCACACCTAATGGGAACACGGATCTCCCTCCACCACAAACTCAAGTGTCTCAACCACTGCCAACCACCTCCGCTGATCATACTATAGGCGGCAACCACCGCCCTTTATCTTCAGATGGTGGCACAATTCCTTCCATGGACTCCCGGACTTCTCAGCAAGAAATGGTTTTCAGGATGCTAATTCCTAACGATAAGGTGGGAAGTCTAATAGGCAAGTCAGGGGCAACCATTAACGCTCTTCAAAATGAATCAGGTGCTACTATAATCGTTGGAGCTCCTGTTTCTGATTGTGATGAACGGTTAATCACTATTACCACTATGGAGGTTTGCTAGTTTGTTCATACATAAAGATTTATGTTATGTAGTTTATCTATTTTAATTTTTTTTTCCTTATTGTTATTGTAGAGCCCAGAGTCACAGAAGTCACCTGCACAAACTGCGGTTATTCTTGTTTTCAATAGGTCTACAGAGGGTGGCTTTCAAAAGGGGTTTGATCAATCATCTATGGGTGCGCCAATCTCTGCTAAAATATTGATTTCGCCAAACCAAATGGGTTGTTTGTTGGGTAAAGGTGGCTCCATAATTGCGGATATGAGAAAGGCTACGGGTGCTGTAATAAAGATAGTTGGCGATCATCAAGTCCCGAGATGTGCTTCAGAGACTGATCAAGTAGTGTTGGTGAGATCTTCATGTCTTCCTTTTTGCAAATAGATATTTGATTTCTAGATGTGTGTGTGTGTGTGTGTGTGTTTCTTTTGAGGTTGTGATTGCTGTTGGTTTTCCCCTTGCAATAGTTTATATGGTTTTGCTCATTTTATTTATTGTTTTAAGATAAATATTATCTTTGTGATTCTTGATAATTATTGTTCTAGGATAAAGATTTGTCTATAATTTTTTACATATTTTTTTAGCAAGATTGGATTTTTTTTATATCTTTCAACATTATACTAAACTCTAAAGGGTAAAATAGACAAGTACACACATTGAGACGTTTATTAGTTTACAGAAACAAACAGTATTATTGATTCTTTCTTTAAACTTCATCACCACCTCTTATCAGTAAGAAGTGAAATAAGACTTCAGAGTTCAGCGTCTCCTAAAAAACAAACATCACCTTATAGTTCACTTTTCCATCTCATTTTACGTGCTTCAACCTACAGAGTATTTATCTTATCGTTAGTTAAATCGTTTGCACACACTCACACATGTAGCTTGCTCTCTTGTTTTTTTCCCCTTTTGCAAGCCGAAACTGTTCATAGAAATGTTCTTTCCACCCTTTGGGGATAGAGGAAAGACCTGCGTGCATTATGCATCCTACCTTCCCCAGACCCTACTTTATGTGGGATTTATTGGGGATTTTTTTTTTGGTTTTATAGGATAAATTGTTTGCTTTCCTAATTGTGAATTAAAAAAACCATCTTTGTTCAAAGATGACAGGAGACTTTGTAAGCGTACGCGATGCTTTATATAGTGTTACTGGCAGGCTGCGACACAACCTATTTTCCAGTAAAACGTCGAATGGCTCTGGAACCAGGGGCACATATGCACGAGGGAACAATAATTATCAGCATGCAACTTTAACTCAGAGTATGGATAGTCTCAAATTGTCAAATGCTGTAGATCGTCCTGCACAATGGCAATCTCAGGTAACCTTCTCTTCTAATTTTTCCTCCTATTTCCATAGTCGAGCATTTCAAGTTGTCTTCATCTAATCGTGAATTGATTGCAGATTGGCGTCAGTAATCCAGGGATGGGACAGGATGTTGGCACAGGATCAACATCTGTTAAAGGCGGTAGCGGTACTGAGCTTGGCAGGTTTGCATCAAATACCACCTCTCCATATATTGCTTTTGGAACGGAGGGAGTATTGCTTTTAGAGTCAAATTGTTGATGTATATAATGAAGAAAGATGTCAAATGCTCTTTATGCAGTATTATTTCATTTGGATTTTAAAGAGTGCCACTGAAAGGTCATGTAGCAACTTGTATACACATTTACATATACCTATGGGATATACTGTGTTTGTTGGGTTTGGTCTGTTTTTTAGTTAAACCATAAGCATGTGATTTTTGCTCTTCACTTACCCAAGTTTTCTTGTTGATGTTTGCAGTGGAGGTAGAACTGCTCTGGTAACTAATATGAGTGTCGAAATTATAGTTCCTCAAAATGTCATCGGTTCGGTTTATGGCGAGAATGGGAGCAATTTAACTCGTCTAAGACAGGTAAATAATACTTCCATTTGTGGCTTAGAATATGATTATTATTTTTAAGTGTTACACTTTGCATTGAGATGTTAACCAATCACTATACTTTCAAAAACGCTTAAGAAACATTGTAGTTGGTAAAAATGCGTGAAAATAGACAAAAGTTGATAACAATGATGCGAAACAGTCGTTCTACCATCTGGGGTAGAGGATAGGTTTTTTCTTCTTCTTTCGAGTGGGATGAGTTGGATTTGTTTGATTTGGTGATTTTGGTGCATTATTCCCAATTGTGATGGTTATTTTTTTCACACATTATTGCTAACCATGATGTTTTTTGTTTGTATTTTTGAAAGTTACACTAGTTAGAAATGGTATTCACTGTCAGACTTTTATCCATGTTATGATAAATTTCATGCTTTAATCTTAAATCTGAACCAAAACAAACACACTCGGTAGATACCAATCAGAGGTAGGGGTGGTCACAGTTCGGTTTGGTTAGTAAGGAAAATGTGAACCAAACCCTCAAAAGGAGGATACCTGGTACTTGAACCGAAAGCGAAAGCAGGTTGAATGGAACCGACATAAGGTGGTTACCTGCGGGTCCGGTTCACGGTTACCCGAATTTAAAATAAATATAATTTGCAATATAAAAATACTACTAAAATTGAACATTTAAACCAACTACACAACTAATTAAAAATAATTCAAGCGCTACAAATTAAAATAAGTTTAATTGTTTAAAAACATTCATTTTTTGTTTTGGTTGACATCAACTCATCCACAACTTTAGACCACCAAAAATTAAAAGGCTTTACTCCTTTTTTATGCCAGGATATAAATAATATAAACATTTAATTATATTATATATCCATATTATATCTGGTTTGGGTTGGGTCAGATACCCGTGGCCGTGGGTACCTATAATTCAAAACCAAAATCAACCATAATACCCTTTTTCGGTTTCGGACCAAACTATTTGGCTCGGTTTTCTGGTTCTTTTGAACACCCCTACTCAAAGGTAGGGTCTTGGGTGGCGGAATGTATATAGACCTGCTCTCTACCCTAAAGAGCAGAGCAGTTGTTTCCATAAAGACCCTTGCCTTGTGAACTAAATTTCTATTGAGAAGGTTTCACTTCCAAGTTGTCAGGAATTGCAAAATGGAGTATGGTTATATGGTTTTTTTTGTCTCTTAGAACTGTCCTCTAGGACTTCGAAAGTAATTAGAGGCAATGTATGCCGAAAGCACATTTCTTTATTTTAGAACGTAGATTTTTCGTTTTTGTTTTGTTTTTCTCGAACTCTCTTAACAAAGATGTTAAGCGGCAATTTGCTCAATGTATATTATGTTGACAACTATTGATTATATGGTATGAGAAGAAAGAAATATAATCACGGACCCATTTACATTCCGGAACAAATACAATGTTCGACTTGACACGTAGTTTAACGTATTTTTGACTAATAATCAAATACCTAAGTACTTGATGAAACAAAATTGAGAAAACCTATGGACCAAAATCATTGTTATAGGTATCTTGTAAGATTGTTAAAGGTCATTTAGGTAATAGTGGGACGGATGGAGTATACATGAAGAAAATTTTACGTTCGAGCTTTTGAACACCCGGTGCACATCCTTTTGTAGAAATGTTGCTTGTTCTTTGATTTAACATATTTTCCTGTTAGTCAGATTTAAAATTCTTAAATACCCTTCAATAATGACAAAACAGAAGAATCTGGTAGACCCATAAACACGTTTGTTCATCGGGTACAACCAGTGACTTGCATTTTTATGTGTTATGTGTTGAAATTGTGACAGTTGTTGTAATATCATTTGTGATCCGTTCTGTTTCCTGGTTTCGGTTGAATCGTTTGTATACACATTTTGAGTATCTGGGACTTTCGCGTATCAGGTTTCAGAATAATCCCCACATGTTGTTATTCATTAGTACCATTGTCAATTCATTGTTTTCTAACTCTTTTTTTTTCTCTTCATTATCATGATTTTGCATTTTCTTTGAAGTAATTCTTTAGCATCAGGTAATTATCGTCTAGTCTTTAAAAATCGACTGATGGGTTGTTCTAAATTCATTTTTGTGTAAAACCAGATCTCCGGTGCAAAGGTGGCAGTGCAAAAACCACATTCAGGAACAACCGATCACATTGTAGTTATATCTGGCACTCCCGACGAAACCCAATCGGCTCAAAGCCTCCTTCAAGCATTCATACTTGCTGACCAATAACGACAATGAGTTCCCGATCACTCTACTCAAAAGTCAACAAGGCTTTCCCGATAATAAAGATGAAGTTAGACAGTTCTGCAAGGATGCCCGCCTCCTTACCTGCTAGGCTAAAGCTGCAAAAATGCACTACTTACAGTCAGCACCATCAGCAAGCACCGACTTCTCTATGCAAGTTGAAGAGATTTCATAAGCTTGATCATGTGTTCAATATCCCTTCTATAACTGCGAATTGCAGCGAACTTGAGATGTACAAAACGATCAACTATTTATGACATATTGTATCATAAGCATGCCAGCTTAATCGTTTTTAGAGATTGAATTTCAGACTATATACAATAAAGACATGGTTTAACATGAAAGAAAGTTGATTTTGAAGCAAATTTATGATCGATCATGCTGCTTCTGGTTCTGCTTTGAGTACGATTTCAACGTTATCGTGAACACCTTGTAGTAGGAGTTCGCCATCGTATGCCACGACTTTGCGTTTCTTGGCTGCCCTCAGTGTCCCGACTAGTGCTTCGAAAATATTTGCACACCTGTCATCGTTGAACAGCACGCCGAATGTCACCTTCATGATCCAATATTCAGATTTTAGATTAGCAACAAGAAAGGAAGGTTGAACATGCCAAAGATAAATGGTAAGAAAAAGGGTACACGCCACCCTCAGAGGCACCCCCACCACATCAGCCTAACGGTCATTATGGGGGAAGGTAAATCAGCGCGCATGCATTCCATTGGTAGAGGAGAGGTGCCTTGGTTTGAACCCGGGACCTCATTAATAGGGATTACACCCAAACCAAACTGATCCACACTTGATTCCACTTTAGGGCTAAGAAGAGGGTGAGATACTGAGATGTATGTAGGCCTGATCTCTACCCTAAAGAGTAGAGCAGTTCTTTCTGTTAAGACATCTTTCTTGTGCTAGCAAATAGGTAGAATGATGGAAAGATTCAACCTTAGATGTTGTTAAGCAAACATGGAGCCTTTTGGACTCAATGGTGCATGCTAAAGATTTGATGCTTAATTAATGAACTGGTAGAGATGAACTTAAAATGCAATGGATTTATTGAACATGATAAAGGTTTTCTTCAAGTATGATTAATCATAGATTTAACATTTCAAACACCAGAGCACTCTGACTTATGATAGAAATTCATTAACTTATTGGTGGTTCACAAATGTGTAACTTGTAAGAGGTTCATAGTCTTATTTTTTATCCTCGTGGGAGGGGTTGTCATCGTAGATGTTGGTGTGTGTTTTTGGGGACCTATGGGTATTCGGGCCTAGCATCATGTCATGTCAGGTGAACCTCCATGAGGACAATGGATTTGGCAGTCTAGATTCGAACCTTGGGAAAATGAGATTTCCACTATATATCTTTAAAGCCTTAACTAGAGCGCCACAACCAAGGGGTTGGTGTGTCAATCGCCAATGAAGTGGATATCATAAATTTGATCGAGATTTATAGGATAAAAATATGTATCTAACATGGGATTAGCAATTTGAAACCAACATCGACACACGATTAGGCAAATGGAAACTAAAAGAAACGCCGGCCATGGTTAACCGTATAGCAAAACATGGTGGCTTACTGATACCATTTACAAACGAACGTAGAATACAACGGTTCTAAATGCGATATATATTCACAACAAAGATGAAAACATCTTGTTCCTTTTGCAGAAAGATGAGTAGAAAACATTGCCATTAAATAGAAGACAAATTATTCAAAATTATTCTTCAACCGGTTCGATTGGCTGGTACGATCGCATTTAGAAAACATACAGAACTTCGTTGCATTGAACATGAAACGTCGTATTTCCTTCCAATAGAACACAAAGTCGTGGACGTAGGTAATCCTGGCGGTAAAGGTGTGGGTGTAATCCGTATGTGCAAGGTTCCGGGTTCAACCCATGGACACCGCACCTTTGCCGATGGGATGCATGCGATGATTTACCAAATTGTTTGAATGAATAGATTGAATCACAACAGATTCATATAATCGATATCAAATCTTGTAAACAAATATAAAAAACTGAATGTGTTTGTACCTTATAAGATCCATCTTGTTGTTTGTGGCCGAGTCGTTGGATTTCTTGTTGGAGTTGGTGAATCTCTTCGTCTACGTTCATGGTGGTTTTCTTGCAGGTTTGTTGGCCTTTCTGGGGGGATCTCATTCTCATCTTATTTATATGCTCCTTTTCTTATTTTATTTTTCCACAAAATAAAAAAAATACTTATTATTTGGGTTATATCCGTCTAAGGTTAGGTTCAAATGTAAACTCAATTTTGGTTGTGAAGATGAGGACCACTAAAATCGTGCCACGTGGCAATATTCACTCTGAATATCATGCCTAAGCATTATTCACTCTGAATAATTAATGATATTCAGATTGAATATTGTCACATGACGCGGTTTTAGTGGTCCTCACGTTTACAATGAAAAATGAGTTTTTCATTTGAACTTTCCTCTATCCATCTAAATAAATAATCTTTACCTTTTGCTTCACATAATGTAGTTTTGAAATTATTTTTAAGAAAAAGAAAACCATAATCATCAAGTAGATTCAACATGTAGGGGTAGGTTTAAACGAAAATGGTATCTATTTAAAGTAACACGAGAACTAACAAAATCATATATGATTCACGCGAGTTTACAAGTCGCGGGCAAAGTCGCACGTGTAACTTTTATTCTGTCCCGTCTTGTTCTACGTACCAAACGCACCCTATAGGAACTAAAACTGTAATTTACTCTAGAGTAAATTGTGTTTCTTGTCCTTTTGGTTTGTTGAAAATTTCTATTTTTGTTTTTATGGTTTCGGAATTTCGGTTTACATCTTCATGGTTTGTAATTTATTACTATTTTCATCCTTGTGATTTAAACTTGATTTTTTTTTGTTCCTATGGTTTAAACTTCATTTCCGTTTTAATCTCTCATACTTGAAGGTAGTAATTAGACTTAGAAATGAAAACAAATTTCAAACCATGAGGATGAAATCGAAATTAGAAAATCAAATGGATCAAGTTCTCAATTCTTAACAAACCACATGAACAAAAAACAAGTAAACCTTGGTTCAATTCCAAGGGAGTCAATTGATGGCATGAGAAGTAAAGACTGGGCTGCTCCCTGGGCCGAGACAACAGCGGATTAGTGGTGGGCTGCATGTGGATGCCCGATACCGCCAGGGAGGTGTGCGTCTGTTCGTGGTAGTCGTTCGTTGGTTCGATGCTGTCATGCCTTAAAAAAAACAAGTAATTTACTCTTTTTTATTATTATTATCATCCCATTAACTTGTGATCATTAGATCTTTATAATTATTGAGTAACGTGGATGTTAAATCGTTAAGCTTCAAAATTAACCGATGTGATATAGGTAATAGGTCCTTCATTGGGTAAAATAAATACAAAATATAAAAAATTAAAAGTTAAACATTTATCATTTATCATTACCATAATTAATAGTAGAGTAAATGATAGATTTCATCCAAGTGGTTATATAGAAATTATGGATTGAATCTTCCAAATGAAATAACTACAAATACCATTATTGTGGTTTTACTTTTGTTTTAGATTGCATTCCTTCTCTACCCTTAACCTTGGTATATTAAAATCTAAGGGCTATAATATATAGTTTATATGCACATAGTAAAGGGATTAAACGCAAATCAAGCCATTTTGTATAAATCGTGCAAACGTTATTCAAATCATTAAGCATGCACAGAAGCTCAAGAAGCTCCTCAAGAATTATTTTATTCTTCTCTCGTTACAATTATTATATGCATATATCAAATGATATATAATATCAAATGATTAGTGGCAGTTCCATGATTTTTCTCTAAACAAGTGCACCGTTAAAGTCAATTAAATAGCCAACAAACTTGCTTTTTAACCTAAGAAAAAGTCAACATGGATTCACACAAGGAAATCAGCCCCCTAAATACACACCAAAAAATCGCAGAATTGTTGAACTTTTAATTATTTGAGATTGGTTTTGAAACGTTATGAAGGTGTTTTGGTTTGTGATTGGTTTTGATACATTATGAAGGTATTTTGGTTTGTAGCCTAGTGGTCGGTAACATCCTTGGGATGGACAGTGGATGGCATCCCTGTCTACCGGAGGTGAGCATGTGGCGATACCCTGACCATGGATTGACTTTCGGGTCGGTCCATGGTCGTCGAGGATTAGTGGGTGCTCGTATGGATTCCGGATACCTTGTCGACTTCATGTTGGGACGTGTGCATGAGTTATATGTCGTTAAAAAAAATTGGTTTGTGATTGGTTTTCGGTTCTACCTGGTACTAGCATCGATTTTCCCATCTCATCCTGAAACTGAACCGGTACCAAACTGATACATATAGTTTGGTTTTCGATGTCTAAAAATATTTCAATACTGTTCCTTTCCAGATCTCATCCCTAGTTTTATAAATTTCTTGTATAAACACGTGTGAAGACATCATATGTAGAGGCATAATAGCTTACTTTCAAGTATTATAAAAAAATAAAAATAAAAACTTATATCAATGAGAGTGATTTTATTTCTTTTTCAATTTATTTTGGGCTAAATATGTGTTGTCACACAAGAAACAAATTTATAACTAATGGACAAATTGAAGGAAGAGATTTAAAAAGAGAACAAATAAAAGTAAGATTGGGATAATTATAAATAGAAAATAGTAGTAGTTGATTTATAAGTCTTTATTATTTTATAGTTGAGGTCTTGAGTTCAATACTTTTAGTAACGCATTTGTTTTCTTTTTTCAGTAATTGAAATTTAAAACATGAAAAACTAAAATATGCTATCACCAAGAAAATTGAACCCATGACCTCGCCCCAACCACTACAAAAGTTTCACACTTTTATTTCATATTTTGGTTCTAAAAACATATAAGAGCACGCTTCAGAGTTAAACGGGTGCACAATTGTCACTGGTAAAAGATTTCCATTACAACGAAACAATTGAGCAGATGCTCGTGCATCCCCTACTCCGTGAGTAGGTCCGCCCATGTAACAGACAGACAATAAGGCCAGCTGAAACTGTTGATCAGGTTTAGCTTAACAGCAACAGACAGACAAACTGCCAATTTCCTATACTTACAATGACAGTTGAGGAAAAAGAATAAGATTAAAGAACAAAGTCCCCATCAGTTTAGGTAATAATATAAGATAAAATTAAGTTATAAGTTGTAACCAGCTGCTCCATAGATTCTATTTGCCACTGAACAAGTCAGTCCCCATCAGTTTATACCCTTTCATTCCATTTTCCACAAGCTTACCAGATTAATTAAAGATTGATTAGTATCAATTAGGTAATGGCCCTTGATAAGTCACTATCAAGATTAAAGATTGATTAGTATCCATCAGTAGGCGAAGGATCATGTGAGAAGTTGAGTTAACGGTGAGAAATGGATCTAAACCGTTGATCACTTTTAATCCCATCCCCTACCATGAATTGCGCTTTAGAAGGGAATTGT
The DNA here is from genome assembly GCA_001633085.1 of Carthamus tinctorius. Lineage (NCBI taxonomy): Eukaryota > Viridiplantae > Streptophyta > Magnoliopsida > Asterales > Asteraceae > Carthamus > Carthamus tinctorius. Next base: position 975 of record LUCG01080096.1, on the reverse strand, counting down.
GATCCCGGTGCATCTCGTCCTCACGTGCATCCAACGTTTGATAACCACTTCTCACGTTTACCTCAAATTCTCACCAAAACCAACACATGGAAAGCCATTCTATTTGGTTGTTTCATAAACAACATGATGCCTACCTCTGATCCCCATATACTGGTTTCTAAAACTGGTTCGTCGAAGAGGTTGTCGGTATTGGATATCGGCTCCTCCCTTTGCGTCATCAACGTTCTTCCGAATCTTAATGTTGGTTGGGACCTTCATGAGTTCACCATGGCTGAGCTAGCCATGACCACCCATGACTTTGCATCAACCAATTACCTCGGCGAAGGCGGGTTCGGACAGGTTCATAAGGGGTTCATAGATGACAAGACCAAGCCAGGTTTAGAGGCTCAGATGGTTGCAGTCAAGTTATTGAATTTGGATGGTGGTCAAGGTCACAATGAATGGCTGGTATATATGTAATTTATGTATCACAATTGACAACCATCTTTCTTTCTTTCTTTTTTTTCCTGTTGTTAATTTATGGGCTGAATATGGGTTGTTAATTGTTGTTGCTTACTTATATAGGCTGAAGTGACCTTTTTGGGGCAATTGAGGCATCCTCACCTTGTGAAGTTGATTGGTTACTGTTGTGAGAAGGAGAACAGGCTTCTTGTTTATGAATACATGGCAAAGGGCAATTTGGAAAGTCAACTATTTACAAGTAATTTTCTTCTTCACTTCAAATCTCTATTTTTTTTGTACAAGGGCTGTGTTTGGCAAACTAGTTGATAAGCTAGCTGTTGACTAATGTTTGAGATTGCTTTTCAAAATGACTTATTGACTTATTGNTAAGTCAATAAGTCTGTTTGGGTAAACAACTTTTGCAAAAAGGACTTTTGTAAACTCCTTTTGGAGAAGGCTACGAAACGTGAATTTGAAAAGCATGAGAGGGCTGACTTCTTGAAGCACAAAAGTGCTTTTGGAGGAGGGTGGGGG
>LUCG01080070.1:0-24973 GCA_001633085.1 Carthamus tinctorius | reverse complement strand
TATTGGTTCGGTTTTTTCGGTTTGGTTTTTTCGATTTTTTCGGTTTTTTGTTCGGTTTCGGTTTTTCCTGCTCACCCCTACAGTAAATCCTTGACAAGCTCGAGTTCAACACATATGGCTCGAAAGGAGTGGAAATCAAGCTTGAACTTTATAAATTTACACAAATAATAAAAAGCTATTCTTCCACGTGATAATATTGCTATTAAAAGTTGTACCATATTCTTATAAATAAACAGATAGAAAGAACCTTATAAAAATAAATAACAATGAAATTATATTTAAAGAATTTAATGGATTAAAAGTCATAAATATGTTATTAAGGAATCAGCTGGCGTGTATGAGCCGGCGGCTAATATCCGGCTGTGAGATCTATTTGGCTTTCAAATGGTTACAGTTTAGTCCCTATAGGTTTTGGAATTGTCAAACTAGCACCCTATGATTTGTGGATTATTGTACTTGTGGTCCCTTAACGAGCGTGGTGGGCCCCACAAGGTTCACATGGGGGGGTTATGATTGAGTGACGGCGTGACATGCGGCGACCAAACGGCAAGAATGTTTGACCAAGGTCTCTCCTCCACCTTTTAACTCCCTTTATACCCGCCGGACTAATATATTTATAATATTTTACGAAAATGCAAGAACACTAAGAATACTGATGTAGGGTCAGGTTTACGTGAGACTGGTGAGATCGGGTTTTTACATTTAAAGCTTCATAGCAAAACGCTGTGAAGGTAACATTCGCAGTGTTTTTACCGTGAAGGTTCTTACCCTCACAGTGTATGGCTGTGAAGTTTCAAGTGTAAAAACTTGGTATCACCGGTTGCACGAAAGCAGTTTGGTGTCGTGTGATCCCAAGTCTACTAATATGTAATGATATCGTGTAAAAATATATGATCGTGTATACATGAGTTGCTTTGTGACAAGTGTCGCATCAAAAACCATCCATATCTCTGATTTGTTGTTACGTATTGGATGGTAGTATCGATTTGGGATCACATAAGATCATCAGGTTGTTTTCGTGAGACCCGTGAAACAACATTTTTTTACATTTGAAACTTCACAGCAAAATACTGGGAAGGTAAATATTTGTTGTCTTTTTGTTGTGAATGCTCAGATGAACTCAACCCTGATAGTATCACATATAGATATATGAAGGGGCGGACTCAAACAAGACCACTCATGTTTTACGAAAATGCGAGAACATTTCTGAAACATACAAATTATATAACCCATGATTAAAGGAACAAGAAAATAAAGTAATATGATTTCAAATTTATCTGTAATCTTGGCGAATTCATTGCTCTTGAATCATGTACACGTAATATACTTATCCACCATCATGTATCAAATCATTATCAGTTTACAATATTGTTATGGTAGCGAAATCAGATAATGAACAAATTGGGTGATGATGATTGTAAACGTAATCATCACTGGTTTTCAATTATCACAACATAATCATATCATTATCAGAACAAAATCATGTACTTATCATATCAACTATTCTCATTTAAAATTTAAACCTATAGATATATCTTTTTTAAGTATAAAAACACACACTACTTGTCCTTAATAAGAAACCCATTTATGGGTTAGAATCAATAACAATGATAAAAGTAAATCAAGAGTCCCAATTCATGTGACATCAAATTTACAATGAGAATCTAAAAACTATACATATCAAATCAACAAATAACCGCTATTCTAACCAGATACTATTAACCCGTCTGTAATAATGTCCGATCAAACCATCTAAAGCGACCGATGGACGAAAAAAAAAGAAACACCCAACTTTTCTTTAACGGGAAAAACACGACTAACTGCCGCTATCCTCGTGTGATCTTATAAGGTGTTATGTTGCATTTGAGCTTAGAGAAGATGAAAGTTGTCTATGTGCCCGGAAGCGTTGCCGGTGGTGCTAGATAGAATGATGAACGCACAAACGACGGAAAGCGAAAAGACGGACACCCATGTGTTTTCGGTGTACATCTCCATGGCGTCGGTGAAAGAAAAACGGGCCCGGCTTTCGGCCCAGTTTCTTAGCCTATCGGCTTCAGCTGCATATAATGCTCTTCCCTACATAATACAGGAGATTTTAACAAAGATTTCGTGTTATAACTCGTTTGGTTGAACGAAATAGTCGTTGGCATAGCAGTATCTGGATTACTAGTAGATCCCAACTTTCTTAGAGATTGAGAGCATCTCCAACAGGTATGTTATGTTTTCTCTCTTCTTTTGAATTTGGAGATTTTTCTTTTTTCTCTATTTTAGAGGAGGGTTTAGCGAACTTTTCCAAAATCTCCAAAATTTCTAAACTAGCATAGCTGTTGAAGATGCTCTAACAGTTCAAGTCTTGCCAAAAGTTGGGAATGTGGATGAGTTTTTACGGTATAAAAATAGGGAAATTGTCCAAAATAGTCATTTTTTACCTTCCAATTCACTTTACAACCGTTTTCCTACATAATTGACTAAAATAGCTAAGATTTTGCAAGTAACACCGCTAGCAACTTATGAAATCTACTTTTAACGAATATAATATTCATAAGTTGTTGAAGTGCTACTTGTGAAATGTTAACGTGGAAGTGACACTTATGCAACTTGCTAAAGTGCTACTTCCCCAACATGCTAAACTGCTACTTGCCATGTCATCATTTCGGAACTAGCACTTTAGCAAGTTGCTAAAAAGGTTGCTTTATGAATATTAAATTCATAAAAAGTAGATTTCACACGTTGTTAAAGTACTACTTTACGAAATCTTGACTATTTTGATCAATCGAGCATAAAAACAACTATTTTGGACAACTTCCCATCTAAATATTATGTACTTCCAAAGGGGAAGTCAGCATCTTGAAAGTTTGACTTTGTATAAGCATATCATAAGATTTCTAGTCAACCCATTTGACTCAACAAGAGCAAATTGTCAAAAGTTTGGAAATCTATCTCTTAAAAAGGGTAGTAAAGGAAAAGGTAAACGCCACCCTTCGAGGCGGGCCCCACCCCAACGGTCCCAATGTGATCAAGAGGAGCGGTGCCCAAGCTCGAAGATATAAAAAAAATAGGTGAAACCAAATAAATCAAGAAGTTCCAGAAGTTTCCGTGAATTACCTTGTCATCAAACCAACGTCCCCGTCTTAACCACGCGGTGACCAAAGCAAGTAAAATTCTCGGAGGAGTCAAGTAATTAATCGCCTTTCCGCTTCCTTTTACGACCCTCATCCGTGGTACCAATGTTCTAGCAACCGTCTCCGGTAGCTCGCAGATAATGTTAAACATTTGCTTATTCTGAATAGTCGATCCACTATCCAAAAAACAACGCATTTTAGTCAAACCGTTCTGATAAAAAAAAAATTCATCAAACCAAAGAAACCGCACTAAAATAAAATCGGGTTTATAAAATGCAAAAATGTCTAAAGGGCTGTTTGGTTGGTTTTCCATCGAGTCCTGTATGGATAAAGTTGTCTGGGTGGATTAATCTGTGTCTGTATAGATCAAAAAGATTTTTGTTTGGAGGTTTTTCTTTATAGATGGAATGAGCGTGCTTTTAAATGAATCTTACTGAATAAGCCACTTTCTACATCATTAAGTCACTACCAAACAATCATGTATAGCTGACTAAATAAGTTTCAATCTCATTAAGCTCATTAAGCTGCTATCAAATAGGACTGTCCTAATAATCTGCTTTATAGGACTAAAGTTTAAAGGACCAGACAACTATGCTTTTAGAATGAAACGTTTAGGTATTAGACGTTTTTGGTGTTTTATGAACCCGATTTTGTTGTACTGCCACGAGATTTTTGTACCTCAAGAGCAAATCCGTGAGCACCATCCCCGGAGAAGCCGTATGAACTCCGACTTTGGACTTTCGGCACTCTTTGAATAACGAAGATTGAAGTTGTCTAAGACCGCATTTTGTGGACCCGTAGCTGATATAGCGGGTAAGGAGATCAAACAAAACAAGCGTCATTACAAAAGAAGGTACACAAATGTAAAAAGAAATGCAAGAATAAGTACAACCCCGTTAGATTACAACACTCCAAAAGAGCCCAAAAGAGTAATCTAATGGGCATTGTGGAACTCCAACTGGAGATGAAAATTTTATCTGTAGGGGCGGGGATTCCCTGCTTTGGCGGGTACTAAGGCGGGGACAGGGATTTATTTTCATAGCCGAAGCAGGGGCGGGGATGCACCACCTGCCCCTAATCCGACCATGAATAAATCTTTTAATTTATTTACTATATGTATATAGTGTGTGTATAATTAAATATATATATAGGGGCGGTTTGATTTGCAAACCACCCTCATTTGTGCAAAACGTGCATTTCATTCGTCAAATTAATGAAATTGTTTCATACAATCTTTTTCTTAACGAAAGTTTTCATATATCTGTGTTTTTATGTAAAATTGAAAAACTTACATCACAATGGAAAATACATGAAACAATTTTCATCAGAATCAGAAAAATACATGAAACAATTTCATTTTTACATAAAAACACAAAAATATAAGAGGATTTCTTCAAGAAAAGAATTATATGAACATCAAATTAAACAATTTTATTGAATTAACCAATAAAATCAACGGTTTGCACAAATTAGGATGGTTTGCATTTGATCTCTCCCCTATATATATTTATATATTTATTATTAAATGATAAATATATTTTATTTCAATACAGTGACGATTTATTATACTTTTAATTTTTAAATACATTTTTTTTACTAAATGGGTACCCAACGGGTTCTGCAAAGGATTCCTTCCCTTGAACCCGTTGGGGATTAATTAGGGCGCAGTTGGTGGGATGCATTACCCACCCCGTTTCCATCCCNGGGGGGGGGGGGAGGCTAGATGGGCACAAATTGTCCCATGGTGTCGAGATGGGTAAGACCTGTGATCGGGGTAGACGGGTATAGATTGCCAGCCAAAGTGGGACTCCGAGAAAAACGATCTTTAGTAGAGAAAGAACTTACACGGCTGTCAAAGGCGTGCTCGATCCACCGGAGCCAGCACCGTCCATGTTAAAAATATGACCCGCTTTATGTTGGTTGTTCATGACCCGCATGGCTTCACGGGTGCAAAGTATCGACCCCACCAAGTTTGTGGACACAATCTATTCAAATCGGGAAAAGAAAAGTTGGGTTTAAAGCAAGAAACGTTATACGAGCCCAATGAAGAAAGAACATCGATAAAGAGTATTGAAAAGGGATAATACGAACTACAACAAAATCGGCTTTATAGGACGTTAAATACGTCTAAATGTCCTAATAGACTACTTTATAGAACTTAAGTTAACAATTACGTAACTTATGTAAAAGTGTTACAATAAGTTGATAGGATGTTTTTGGGCGTCCTATTAAGTCTTTTAGGACACTTTTGAAATAATGTCATATAAAAGACTAATAGAACGCTTTATTCCAAAAGTGTTTTGAAAAACATGTTAGAAAGCCCAAAAGCGTCATATCAACTTATTGTAAACCTTTAGATAAAACACTCGACTGTTTGGTCTTATAAAGCAGTCTATTAGAACATTTAGGGGCTGTTTGTTTCTAAAAAAACGCCTCTTAAAACCTCTTAAGGCCGAAAATTAAGAGGTTTGCAGACTTAAGACTGTTTGTTTTAATTTTTAAGAAAATGACTGAAAACCTCTTACCGTCCTCTGAAATGTTAAGAGGTGAAATCAGACTTTAGACTTTTGATCTCTTAAGAAACAAACGACACCTAAGTTGTTTGGTCTTATAAAGCAGTTTATTAGGACATTTAGACGTTTTTGCGTCCGATAAAGCCGATTTCGTTGTAATGACAATTATAAAAAAAATTCAAAATTTCTCAAGATACGGAATTCGGAAGCAAATCGACTAATCTCATGGGAAAACACGGACCTGTTGAATATCTTCGTCAGTAAACTCCGACAACGGTCTGAAACCTTTGTTAGTCCCGGCGTTGTTTATCTGCAAAACAACGCGATTAGCAATCAAGAAAGTAACATAGCTTCAAACTTCCGGTTGGCATAAAAAACACGAAGCTATAATGTTAAAATTTAGTTATAACTTTCTCACCCAAATGTCTATGGAACCGAGTTCGTTGACGGCGAAGTTCGCCAAATTCCGAACATCTTTAGGATCACAAACGTCACATGAAGTCCCAACCACTTTTGCGTTGGCTAAATTTTTCCGAGATGAGCTCATTGCGGTCGCCATACCTTCTTGCAAGTTCTCTTCAAGTTCTTTAATAGTCATATCTACGGATTTTTCGCTGAGAAAAGAAAAACGAAAATACGAGCATCGGTTAATAAAGTTTTTAAAAAAAATTCACTATGGGGGCATTTGTTTTAAAAAAAATACCCCTTAAAACCTCTTAAGTCTGAAAATTAAGAGGTTTGCAGACTTAAAGACTTTGTTTTATTTCTAAGAAAAGGTCTGAAAACCTCTTACCATCCATTTTTAAGAGGTGCACCATCCACCTCTTATTTTTTAGATGTGAAATCAGACTTCAGACATTAGACCTCTTAAAAAACAAACGGACACATATCTTACTTTTTCTCTTTGTCACACCTTTCACAAACCGAAGGTCTTTCCGGAAACAGTCATTTTACTCTTTGGGGTAGTGGTCACTCTTTGGGGTCGTCAGGTCTGTGTACATCTTAGGGGTCGTTTGGTTGGTTTTCTATTAAATCTTTGCATGGATAAAGTTATTTGTGTAAATTAATGTGTTTGTATAGATTGAGAAGGTTTTTGTTAACGAGGGTTTTTTCATAGATGGAAGGAACATGTTTTTTAATTGAGAGGGGCGGGTTTGGGAAAGAAAAAAAGAAACTTGACTTTCTGCATAAAGCCAACCCAAGAAGCTCGCTGAATAAGCCACCGTGAAACAGTCATGTATAGCTGACCGAATAAGCAGCGAGTCTCATTAAGCTGCTAGCTAACAAACGAACATACTGGGTTTGTTTGGTTTGATTTGATTAAGTTATGTAGGCAATGAACATTTCAAGGAAGTGGAAATACGAAAGGTTTCACTCACGGCTTTGAAAATTACCTTCTTGAAGCAATAACTACACGATCTCCGGAGAGTAGGAATTCACGGGCAAGAGCTTTTCCGAGCCCTCTAGTACTGTAACCAAGCAATTACAAACCGTCAAAAAATGAAATCACACGAGCGTACCACAAAAAAGGATCTTGCATAGATTATCAAATAACAACTCTAGTCGCCGCTTTCATGTTTTGTTAACGCAATCGAATTAAACACATCTATCTTCGACTAAAACGAAGTGATCTATGCTTCATAACACACCGTACATGAAACTTCATTACAAACCCCCCATCATAAATGCAGAAACGTGGGGAAAAATTTCCTAAGGATGCGTTTGCTTGCGGAAAACTGTTCTCATTTTCCTAGAAAACATTTACTAGAAAATGGAGTTGACTTTCCGTTTTCAGTTCTTTTATGAAAATTTTAGAAAACGCGTTTGGTTGGAACGGTGGAGTTTTCATTTTCCATTTTAGAAAAATTAGAAAACGCGGTTAGAAAACTACTAAAATCAGTTTTCTAATTTACATAGAAGTCAGGAAACAGAAAATTTTCATTTTCTTGGAGAACTTTTGAAAACTGAATGAACCAAACACATTTTCTAAATTTCCTTTTTACTTGGAAAATTTTCTTAGAAAACCGGAAAACTTTCCACAACCAAATGCACCCTAAAGTTTGCTAGAGAATTGATTTTGGGCAAATTTTTACTTGAGGGTCAATGTTTTAACTCCTAGAGTTGGTTTCCAATAAGAATAGTAGTTATTTTCAAAAGGGTAAGAACGGATATCCACCCTTGGATCAATCCTAATTGAAGATCAACTGAAAATACCCTTCTAAGCTAATTCATGGGGTTTTTTTAGGACTTAATTCGAACCATTAGATCCACACTAACTAAAAGTGATCAAGACCATTTTGGGACCAATACACGCATAGAACTAAAATTTCATCGATTTAGAGCATAACGAAAAAAGGGTACCTTCCGGTTATGACAACATTTCGAGGCCCGGCCCGACTGACGTCATCCAAGACCATGTTTGAACCGATCATGGTTCCGATGATGATGCCTCCGACCCAACTATACCAAATTAAATCGTTCATTTGACCGTCTCCACCTTCATTCAACAATTTGAGGTCAATATTTCTAAATAAAATTTCATTTAATTTTGCATAATCATTATTTTTAAAAAAAAATTATAGTGTAACGCTATTCGTTAGCTAACCTGATAAATTGAATCCGATCGACAAAATCACTCCCGTGCTCATCATGGTCACGATATATCTCCCGAAATGAAGGGCAATCTACAATCCAATAACAACATTATATCGTGTTAAACATTGTGCTGATATAGCAACCAAAATACAAAATAGCGGTCAAGTCAGGGCTGATATTTGAAATAGCGGTTATTGCGGTCCAAACATAGTTGTTCGTATAATATTTCTTAAAATTATATATGTATACATATATAACTTAACATATTATATGGATTAATTAAAAAGATAGTATCCAATGAACAAAATCGGGTTTATAAGACATATAAAGTATTTAAGTGTCCTAACTGAGTGTCTTAACAAGAACAAAAAAATAAAGCGTCATGCATTAAAGTGTTACAAAAAGCGTTACAATAAGTTTATTTGATGCTTTCGGATGTCGTAACAAGTTTTTTAGGACCATTTAAAATAAAGCGACGTGTTAACTATTAACTACTATTTTACAAAACATTTTCGAAAATGTTTTATTACATGTAAAATAACTAATAAAACAACCTTTTTAACAGGGTCCCAAAGAATCTGCTTCGAATCATCCTATAAACTTATTGTAACGCATTTAAATAATAACTTTTTTATCTTCTAATAACTTAAGTCCTCTAAAACATTTTGTTAAAGCAATTTAGCAACAAAATATCTACAAAATCCAAACTTTTTTATAATTAAAAGATTTGTAGAAATTTAAAGAACTAACCTTTGATAAATTCTCTTCTAACTTTTCCATGGAATTTTCATTCCAAAACATTTTGAAAGACTTGATTGCCCCCAATACATTTCTTTCTCTATTTTTACTAAAATCCCCAATTTTTTTCTTTTCTTTTTGACCTCCATTTTTGCCTTCTTCACTCATAGACGACCTACACACACTTCGACGTGAAAATGGTGGGATGGATTCGAACAAGACGGAGCTCCGGCAGAAACCCAGTTGGGGCGGCGGCGGTTGGGTGGTCTTACGGTGGGAGTTCGCCGGAAAAATGTGAAATTGGGCCACGGCGGCCATTTTTGGTTACTCAAAGAAAAATCTTGAAAAGATTCTTTAAAATATCGTAAATGGAAAAAAGTGAGATGGGTTTCCAATTTTTGTGGGATGGAATGTGGGGTTTTATTGAGTCTTTTTGATATTTTATAAAGTTTGAAGTAAATTTCAATTTTGGTCCTCAATATTTGTTAGTTGATAGATCTAGTCCTTGAACTTTCAAAATTTGGATTTAATTCCTCATACTTGTTATTTCACAATGATTTTTGGTTCCTCCTTTTAACTACAGTTAACTTTCTTCATTGAGTTCAATTATACAAAAAGGTATTTTAACTATCTTAAACATTTTTATAATGATTAAGGGTGTGTTTGGGAGTGCTTGTTCGAATGTACTTATGACTTATCTTCTTCTTAAATAATCAATAAGTTATTTTTAAAGTGTTTGGAGCAGCTTATCTTCTTCATAGAAAAACAAATAAGGAGCCTTTTATATGTTTGGCAAACTAGCTGATAAGCTAGCTGTTGATTTATAAGTTTGCTAGTAGTTGATAAGCTAGCTTATAAACAAATTATGTTTGGCAAAAACTAGCTTATGCGTATGTAAAATGATCAAAAAGGGTATATTTGAATCTAATAATTAATATTAATAAGAATATAATTGAAAAAAAACTACAATAAACTCCTCAAAAGCTACTCAAAGGCTGTGCTTGGCAAAAATAAGCTAGCTTATAAGCTAGCTGATAAGCTAGCTTATAAGCTAGTTCATCCAAACATGTACCAGAAGCTAGCTTATAAGCTAGCTTTTTGAAACGCTACTTTGAGTAGCTTATGAGGAGCTTTTTGTAGCTTTTTCCAATTATACCCTTATTAATATTAATTATTAAACTCAAAGATACCCTTTTTGGTCATTTTACATACTCATAAACTACTTTTTACCAAACATAATTTGTTCATAAGCTAGCTTATCAGCTACTAGCAAGCTTATCAGCTACTAGCAAGCTTATCAGCTACCAGCTAGCTTATCAGCTAGTTTGCCAAACATAGCAAAAGTAGCGTTTCAAAAGGCTAGCTTATCAGCTAGCTTCTTGTACATGTTTGGATGGAATAGCTTATAAGCTAGCTTATTTTTGCCAAACATAACCTTTAACTTTTTGGAAAATGTGATAAGTTGATAAACACTTTTGATCATAAGCACTCGTAAACAATTCCTAAAATACTCGTGTTTTAACCGAATGGTAACGAAGTTAGCAAAATAATATTTAAATGGTTAGTGTATTTTTTATTTAATTTGATTTAATGAAAAAAGTTAACGATTTTTAAAAGAATGAACCAAAAAATGAAACACCAAATGTGAGGAACCAATTTGAACTTTTATATTAGGCTGTGTTTGGCAAAAATAAGCTAGCTTATAAGATAGTTTGTTAGTTCATCCAAACATGTATCATGAACTAGTTTATTGAAACGCTAGTTGGACTAACGTTTCAGAAGCTNTCCTCAAAACCCCCCTCGGATTTCTTTTTCAGCCATTTTACATACTCATAAATCAGTTTTTACCAAACAAAATTTATTCATAAACTAGCTTATCAGCTACTAACCAACTTGTTAGTCAACAGCTAACTTATTGGCTAGTTTGCCAAACTCACGTTTAAAAACATTAAAATTGACAAAAACCAAGGATCAAAAGTGAAGTTTGAATTTTAGAATGAAAATATCTTTAAAGATTCGTACGATGGAAGACATGAAGGAAAAAAAAAGGATAAGTGTGATGACCATACGTTACAAAAACCTCATCTTTTTGCCACGTGGATCTTGGTTTTTCTTTAGGTGAATTTACAATTTTGCCCTCAATTGGACTAGTTGGGTTTCGTTTTTTTTGGAAGGGTGTATGAGCTACAACCCAACTAATCTTCGGCAATTTTGGAGGCTAAACATGGCCCCATTAAATGTTTCCAGACATGCATATGGGATTGCTCGAACTCAATTAGGGCACTATAAACCCCCCAAACGATAACCAATACTAGTTGGGTTTCATTTGTATGAAATAAAATAGAAAAAAGTGAAAAGAAAATTAATATTGGGATATCAAAGATATTTGTTGATTACTTTATATTGCAATTGTTTTGTATTCATTTGTTGTATGATTTTTGATTATTTTCGGTTCAAATATGTGACGTATACGTTTTATTTTCTTATTGTATACATTTTCAAATCGGAAGACCACGTGATACATTTATTTATAACGTTTTGTTTGATAAATCAGCTGATAAGCTAACTAGTAGCTGATAAGCTAGCTTATGAACAAATTATGTTTGACAAAAACTAGCTTATGATATAAATTGACCAAAAAGAATACGAAAAAACCCCCCAAAACGTTACTCCAAATAGCGTTTCAATAAGTTAGTTTATAACCCATTCAAATACTTAGTAGCTTATTTTTATCAAACACACTGCCTAAATAATTTTTATAAACCTATAATATTAGTAAAATATATATTTTATAATTATGTTATGTTTGGTAAGCATAAACTATTTTACTACTTATTGATGTTAAGAAAACTTATTAAGGATCTCGATTCATGGGGTGAGCATGTAGCAATACCTTGACCATGGGTTGACTTACGGATCGATCCATGATCACCGATGATTAGTCGAGTGTCCGAATGAACTTCGAATACCTCGTCGACTTTATATGGGAACGTGTGCATGAGTTAACTGCCATTTAAAAAAAAATTAAGTTTTATTTTGAAATTTTCATTTAGATTGGGATAATGGGCTTCGTGGTAGTGGGCTAAAATAAATACTCATTTAATTTATTTTTTTATACCCATTAAATTTGCTTTTTTATACCAAGTTGTGCTTGGGAAAGTCCACATTAATATATCATAATCAAATGGTAGTAAATTGAATCAACTTTGTTTTATTTTTATTGGTAAATCAATTATAAAAATTTTTATTTTGAGGAATTAACTTGCAAAACTTTTTGTTTAAGGAAAGCCCATGATGACTAATGTAAAATTGTAAATGAACAAATGTAAGGTTGGTTATGTTTTGGTATATATTATATAAAGTGTATATTTTAAGAAAGTGTTGATCAAAAATTATTATTTACTTATGTTTTATATTAACAATCGTTTGTTTTTTAAGAGGTTTGAAATCTGAAATTTTATTTCATTTTTGATTAATAAAAGATGGTAATGAAGTTTGAAATCTGAATCAATCTGATTATTTATCTTTGTAACGTCTAAATTAATTTCAAGTTGTTTTCGAAATCGATTGCATTTGATCTCGATTTTGGTCGAGATCGATTTGGAGGTCGTATGAGCTTGGAGCTTACGTCTTGAGAGAAAGGAAAAGATTTTTGAACTTGAGCTTACGTTTTGAGAGAAAGGAAAAGATTTGTGAACTTGAGCTACGATTAAGAGGCGTTTAAAAAGGTACCTACCACTTCTTATTTTAGGTATACTTAAGAGTTAAGAGGAACTGGAATCTAAAAAAATGGTCTAGATGCAAAAAATGTCTGACAGATTAAGCTGTAAGGGGGTACTAAAAGTTTTTTTTTTTAAATAAACAACCCTTAAGTATTGATCGAGTTGAGACGACAAGTATACTTTTTGGCGAAAGATCGTGTGTGAAGAAGTGGTAAGGTGAGAAGGTAAGAAGAGATCTGGATAATAATCAGTTTTAATCTCAAACTCATCCTATGAATTCCGCTTGATAGGGAATTTACCTGGTGTATCTCATCATAGTGGTGGAACTCACTTCTTACTTTTTCTGTCGAAAATTTCACTTCTCCCAATAACTCAACTCTATACCTCTTTGGTAGTAATTATTGACTTTTTTTTTTTCAAATGTTCTATAAAAGAGTAAACTACAAATTTGGTCTTTGTGGCTTGTCAAAAACAACACTTTCATCCCTACGGTTTTAAAATTACATGATCACCATTGACCGTCATAGTTTGTAATAACATCTAGATTTGGTTTCTTCCTCTAACGACAATTAACAAACTTCCGTTAAGTGATTGGCATTTTCATTCTTTTTATGAATTTTCTTTGTATTTTACACGATCAAAAACCATTGGAACCGAAGTGATAATATATATTTTAATTGGGTAAAATACCCATACACACATCCTTTATTACTGTTTTTTTTTGGAAGGTGTCCGGGCCAAAGCCCGAGTAATCCCCGGCAATTTTCGAGGCTAAATATGGCCCCACTTAAATGTCCACAGACATGTACACGGGAAGGTTCGAACTCGGTTAGGGCGCTATGAACCCTCGAGCAATAACTAATCCGCCACAGCACTGTTAACCACTATTTATTTTTGTTGTTATAGTGATTTATACTTGCATACTTGTACTATTTTAGATCTTAAAAATAGTTATACTTTTGACATATGAATACTATCATAAAGCCATGTTTTAATCGATTTTGAAACATGGTTGTTACATGTGCTTAGTTTGGGTATGATTTATATTCTGCTTAAAAGACGATGCTTAAAATATCTTAAGGAAAACAGAAGGTACATTCTCAAATAAAATAAAAAAAAATCAATTCGCCAGTCATCATGACATGTTATTCTGATTTACACTTTGTTGAATGTATTAACAGTAGGCACTACATCATTGACCATGTACATTTTTTATGTAGATGCACAAAATCGTAGAAAATCTAAATATATGAACTGCTTTACTGATCCATCATGATGATTAAGCAGCTGTTTACTAAATGCTTACATGGATAAACGCTTACCAAATTATATAATTAACCAGTGAACATGACTAACACCAAAAATATTACCTCAACCGTTTAATATGGCAAGGACTTGATTCGATTTCAAATAGTTTTTTTTTTAATTAAAAAATGGAAATAATTAACTTTTAGAAGTTTAATAAATTTTTATTTAAAAAATACTCTAGAAACTTAATTATTTAAAGTTGGAAATTTTAATATTATAGAAATTGACCAAATTAGCCTCGGGACGAAAACGTGTGCACCGACTAAAAATTATGTTACTCGTAAACAACCACGTGACAGCTAATACCCACATCATATATTTTTCTTAATTAATTATTTTTTAGAAATAACGTTTAAAACATTAAAAAAGCTAGAAAAAAAAACTAAATTACACATGTACATGTGAATTTCTATTAGGCCATGCGCATCCAACCTTCTCAATCTTTTTAACTTCACTGCTACATCAACTTCTACATCAGTTTTTCTCCAACTCCACAATTAACCATCTGAAACCCTTTCTGATTAGCACTCAACTCTCTCAACCCTCCACACACATCACACACACACACACAAAAGCAACGGTTTGGCCACACCGTTCGCTCCCTAGCTCGCCGAACCCGTCACCACCGACCTGCCCAGCCCGTCGGCTTCAAGCCGCTCAACCCGATCAGCCCACTACGCATAGCCTTACATATGTTACATACTAATAGATTTTACATAAACTAGTTCCTAAAAGAAACAAATATATTATAAATTTTAATGTTAAGTTAAAACTAAAAATAATAAAAGGACTAAATGATCTTGATTTAACGACCTTAACTATCATAATTAAACCCAAGATACTGAAACTCTAACAAATTGACAACCACAATGATTCAAAATATAATTACTTTAAACCAAGGGCAAGCTTTGATAGATCGTTGACGACCACATAGACAAAAATATAACACCCCTTGAATTTGGTCCCTCGGGTTTGCTTCTTTTCGATCTTCGCATCCTATTGCTATACTCTGAGGAAAATTTTAAATCAAAGTTAAAATGCGGAAAATGTCTCTTATATAACTGAACTAAGAAGCAAAACTTAACAATCGTTATATAGAAGGACTAAGCCCGTAGAAATCTTAGCAAACACGAGGAACCAAATCCAAGTTTATGAAGTTTAGCAATGATATACATCGAAAAGTACAAATGTTAAAAAACAAAACCAAACTTTATTTTTTTTGGGTAATCGTGGGTTTTCGAGTCAATTTACGAGCACCGACTAGTCTCCCGATCGACCACAAACTGCCTGAAGTTATGGCAGGTGAACCTTCATGTCCACAAGGACTTTGGTAACACCTGGATTCGAACCTGGGTCGATGAGATTTTCCACTACATCTCCAAAGACTTGTATGTGTGCCACAAACCAAATGGTTGACTTTACCCTTTATAACCAAGAGAAATGGGAATATAAGGTTCTTATCTTTTTTGTTAACTATGAGCTTCAGGATCAACTTTTGCACACATCAACTAATCTCGACAAGACATGAAAAACAGTCTTGACAATCTCCACTTTGCAAGATTCAAACCGATAATCCCTAAAACAGAATCCCTAAAAGCCGTAGCCTTATCGCCACTTAAGCTAATATCACAAAATTCTTATAATATATCTACTGAACACATTTCAAATACACTGTCTCCCATTAATACAATCAATACAAACCAATCAACTGAAAACTTTTATAAAAATAACAAGTTTTTTATACTATAATGTAACATTCTATATTATATAGCCTATTGGTCGGTAATATTATTGGGAGGGAGAATAGATGACATACCTATTTACCCGGGTTCGATTCGGGGTGAACATGTGGCGATACCCTAACCATGGGTTGGCTTTCGGGTCAGTCCATGGTCGCCGAGGATTAGTCGGGTGTCTGTATGGATCCCGAATACCTCGTTTTGTTTCGTATCAAAACGTGTGCGTAGATTCTCCGTCGTAAAAAAAAGGCGTTGTTATCTGGACCCGATACTGGATCCCACCAGTACACTCACTATAAATGATTTTATTATTATTGTTTGCATGGTTTATATAAAAGCCCAGAGACGTAAAAAGGGGCGACCTCCGATTCGGAGGCAATCGGACGACTTCGCCGCCGGTTCCTCTTCTCGCCGCCGACTCCGTTTATCTCCGGCGCCGGCGAGTATGCAGAGGGTTAAAGATCAACGCTCAAAACCTACCAAACCAGATACCATTCATGTCTCTGCTCAGTCCGGCGATGTTCCGGCCGTCCAGAAGTTTCTCCGTGAGAATCCTTCTCTTCTCAACGATCGGAATCCTGTTGTACGTAATCCTTTCTCGTATACTTCTGCATTCGATGCTCGATTTTTAGAATTAGACTTAATTTTCCCCAATTGTGGTTGCCTGTAGAACCCTAATTTTAGGTGTGAATGTGATTCCCCTAATTATTAATATCCATAACAAGATCTGCAATCGTGTTCTGTAAATAGGGCTCACTAATTTTACTTCTAGGAATAGGATTCATGTATTTGGATATGCATTTGTATAGCTTGGAAACATAATTGAACCCTAGAGCTGTGCTGCTGGGATGAAATATGATTGTGACACGTGTCTGTTAAGATTATCTCTACATTGATTGATGAGTGAATAATCGGTTTCGGTTTCGGTTTCGGTGAGGAGTTGAGTTAGACTGAGAATTGGTTATCGACCATTGGATGCATGTTACTTGACTTTTTGAAACGGTTGCACCTTTTGAACTTCTGAATATCATACGGTGGCAACTTCTAGAATGATACAGTTGCACCTCCATAATCGTAAAATTTTTAACCTTTCGACGGAGAGATAATACGATGATGCCACTGGTGGCCCTCCTTCTATGGGTCCGGGTCCGTCCCTGCGTGGGATTAAAAGTGGTCAACGGTTCTGATACACGATCCTTCACCATGTTCTTAATGTTTCTAATATCTCCGTGAACACGAGTCTTTGCTGACTTCTCAAAAGAACTCCATACCGCCTCTATTAGATGAAGCATGGGTACAAACCTAACTAAATAATCATGCAATTTGGCCCGATGAACCAAAAATACTAAGCGAAGGGGTAGAACCGTAATTAGATTTTCTTTCGTGGTTTCTCTTATTTCAGTTTGCTGTAGAAGGTTATTTAATGATGCATTATTTCTTAGACAAAATTCATACACACACATATTATATAGATGGTGTTACTTCTTCTCTGTGATCATATTTTTGTTTTTTAATTTTATTCCTTGTTATATTATGCTCAATTTATATGGGAACTTTCTTTTATTTTGATTCTATCCATTAACAAATAAATTCTGCTTGCATTCAGATGGCAAACACACCTCTTCATGTTTCTGCTGCTCATAACAGAGTTGAGGTTCTTAAATATCTGTTGAACTTGGATTTGGCTGAAAAAGTTGAGTTGGAAGCAAAAAACATGGTGTGTAGAAATTTAAATTCACTCATCATTAGCTTAATCAAGTTTTTGCCGTTTTTAGGGTGCGTTTGCTACATGATACATGATGAGAATTGACAAAGCAAAAACTTGTTGTCCCACGTTTGCTGCAAAATTAGATTGGACAAGACTGAGTGAGCGAGACTAAAATGCATTTAGTTTGTCCCACCAATAAAGGTGGAACAAAAGTGAGGGAGATGCGACAAGATTGGTAAATTACTAAACTACCCATGTCAAATTAAACCTTGATCCTTCCACAATTCTTTGACCACCCTACCTCAATTTCGTTTGTCCTAGGAGTGTTAAAAAAAAACCGTCAAACTGCTCAAACAAGTTGAACCAAGTCAAACCGGACTGTTTTTGGCAATTTGAAAAATAGTCAAACCACTTGGTCCGATTTGGTATGCGGTTTGAACTAGGGGTGTAAACGAGTCGAGCTATTAACAAGCTACTCGAGCTTGAGTCGATCTCAAACACAAAATAAAGCTTTAAGCTCACTTGACTTAGCAAGTCGAGCTCCATAACACCAAATTTTGATTCGATTAAATTTTACGAGTCGAGTGGAGTTGAGCTGTTCGAGCACATTTTTTTTTGAGCCAAACATATTTATATGTTCACAAATTATATAACCAAGACATAAAAATCTTCATGCTTGAGTAAATAAACAATTTAAACGATCTCGAGTTTGAGCTCATAAATGAGCATCAAAGCTCAGACATTAAAAAGTATTCGAGTTCTAGCCCCAACCTGACTTTGAAAAAGTTAATTGAGTCAAGCTCGAGCCTGATATAGCTCGAATAACCTGCTACTTGACTCGACTCAGCTCATTTACACCCCTAGTTTGAACGTATTTCTTGTGTTCGATTCAACCGCTCGGTTTGGAAAATTTTCTAAATCGCTCAAACCGGACTGCTAACACCTCTAGTTTTTTTTAGTTTTGTTCATTCTCATCTATATGCCAAGCGCACCCTTGGAAACCGTTAATGTCATAAGTTGGTTCAAGTTTAACATGTTGATTATGCAGTATGGAGAAACTCCGTTGCACATGGCTACTAAAAACGGTTGTAATGAAGCTGCAGGCCTTCTTTTATCTCACGGAGCTTTTGTTGAAGCCAAGGCAAATGTATATATTCGTTTTTTTTTTTCCCGTTTTATCTTCTTTGCATTTTCAAAGTAAAACGGGAACTAGAAACAATCCCACCGATCTGATTTCCTTTTTGCAGAACGGTATGACTCCGCTCCACCTTTCCGTTTGGCACTCGCTCAGGGCTGAGGATTTCTCGACCGTCAAGACATTGCTAGAGCATAATGCCGATTGTTGTGCGAAAGATAAGGTACTAGTCGTTTGATTTGTTTACGGAAGTTTTTATGTCCGATAAATGTTGGTCTGATTAGGGTGGTTAACAAATAAATTCATAGAATATATATAATATGTAAAACATAATCTCGTATCGAACTATGAAAGTTATAAAATTACTAGTTTTATAAGTCTTGAAAAACGTAACTTTGTCGATTCAAGGAGGAGGTACCATACAAGTCTTCAATGCAGCAAGCCAACTAGCCTAGAGGTGACACGCCTAAGGGTACGTTTGGTACATTGGACAAGACAAAACAGAATAACGATCACTGTTCCATGTTTGGCATGTCTTTTATGTGGAGCAAACAGGAACAGGCTTGTTCCACGCCCACCCCATGGAACAAGATGGAACAGACTTATATTTAACCGTATAACCTCAAAATAAAACCTAATTCTTTTTCTAAAAGATCATATACGCCACCTCTTTATATTTTAGTCATACTTTTAGATTCTATTTATTTTCCTGCCCTCAAAATATTATTTTTATATTGTTTCTATATTTTGGTTAATTTATTAGATACCAATACTACTAATAATAAAATTATATAGGAAATGTAATTAAATTATAAACTACAGAAATTTTTTATATTTATGTCATTTTAATCGTCTTGACGAAAACTTTCTAACGTTATATTTTGTTATAAAAATATTTTTCTGTTATAATTTAATAGTTACATAAGTTAATCAAATTATATAAAAGATATAAACAATTCGTTTGGGTAAATTGGTCATTTTATCTATTCTGTCATGTCCATTTGTCTTACAAAACGCCGAACACTTTTCTGTCACGTTCTTTCCTGTCTTGCTTGTCTGTCTGGATACCAAACGCACCTTAAAAGATGGTTTTGGGCCCCTTGTCCGATTTTGAAAACTATGGACATATCGGGTTTGTTGGTTTGGTTTAAAATGTTCGCATGATTAGTAACTTTCTTGCTACGGCAGGAGGGCAAGACGCCTTTGGATCATCTTTCACAAGGATCGGGACACGAAAAGTTACGCGGGCTTCTCACTTTTTATAATGAAGAGCAGAGAAAGCGTAGGGCCATTGAAGCATGCAGTGAAACAAAAGCTAAGATGGATGAACTTGAAAACGAGTTATCAAATTTAGTCGGCCTCCATGAGCTTAAGTTACAGCTTCGAAAATGGGCCAAAGGGATGCTATTGGACGAGAGACGTAGAGCCCTCGGTTTAAGAGTTGGGACCCGCAGACCAACTCATATGGCCTTTCTTGGTAATCCCGGAACAGGTAATTACTGCCTTCTTTGCTTCTTAGGCCATGTTTAGCGAACATAAGCTAGAGTTTTTTTGAGCTTATTGGAAAACGTGACTAGTTTTTCAGCTGATTTATTAGCTAGTTTTTACAAAACATGACTAGTTTTTCAGCTGATTTATTATTTATTAGAAACAACTAGATTAGAGGTAGACAGTAAACACCACTCTCTGAGGCGTCCTCACTGTACCGGCCCCACGGTCATTATGGTGAGGTAAATCAATGCATGCATCCCAATATCGCATTGGTGGAGGAGCGGAGCCCAGGCCTGAACCCAATACCTTAATCATATGGATTACACCTACACCTCTACACTGGCTGGCTTTAACATAGCCTTATGGGTCGTTTACTAAAAGCTTACCCAATAAGCACTTACGAAGTCAAAATCTTACCAGCCAAGAGCAATGACAAGGGCCGAGACCGAGAGTCTTACCTTAGTAAGTGAAGGTGACGACTCTTACCTGGTTAGTGCCTACTGGGTAAATTGTTGCATACGATGCAGTTTTAATGAACTAACTAAAATCTTAACTGATAAAGCAAGTGACAGTGTTAAAATCTTACCGTAAAATGCCATGCCGTTTTGTTCACCACCAAGACTTCGAATCTTTTTGTTCCCAAGAAACAAAATCTCGACTCTTATCTTGCAAACAACCATGTACTCCAATTTATTAGCGACAATGATGATAAATCTTGATAAGTTACGCTCTCCAGTCTTTGATTTAAGTGCGGAATAACTGTGCAACTCCATCATATGTAATATGTAATTTCTTAATGCTATTTACTTCATTAGCTTCTGATCGTCATACATACAGGTAAAACCATGGTTGCTCGGATTCTCGGGAAGTTACTTTATATGGTCGGGATTTTACCTACTGATAAGGTTACAGAAGTACAAAGAACGGATTTAGTCGGAGAGTTCGTTGGTCACACCGGACCAAAAACTCGGAGAGTGGTATGCAACTCTTGTTCTCGATCCTGCATTTCTTATTAGCTTATCAAAAACCCGTTGTGTATTGAGAGTTGTACACCATGCATAAATTAAGAACACAAAGTACCCGTGAAGGAAATTCGATTCTTCACCTTCATGCACACACTTTTGCACAAGCTGGGGTCTTCACGGAAACAACTGCTCTACCAATCTAGGGTAGAAGCAGAGGTGGACCTAGAATTTGTTTTAACTGGTGGCACCATTTTGGTTATAAGAAACAAATATGTAGATTCTTTCGCAAAGTCAGTATTGGTCCAATGGTTAGTTCTTTGCTTTTCAAATGTGAGGTCTCTTGTTCAAGTCCTGTTATTGTAAGTTTTTTTAGAAACATAATAAATCTGAAATTAAAAGCTGAAAACTAAGAAAATGACTCTTACAGGACTCGAACCCGGGTCTACAATAAAAGCCTTGCAAACCAACTTTATCAAGGGAAACTTGTGTTCTCATTGTAGTTTCAAAATATATATATGGGTGGCAGTGGCACATAACAAATTGTACAGTGACACTTTTCACTCCTGTATAATTTTTTATATTACGACGTAGAAACAAATGGTGGCACGTGCCACCATGTGCATAACACTGGGTCCGCCCCTTCATGCACACACGTTTGCACAAGCTGGGTTCTTCACAGAAACAACTGCTCTGTCATCTATGGTAGGAGACTGGACACATCTTACCCTCCCTTGACCCTGTGTTTGGTGGGATATATTGAGATTGTTTGGTTTACCTTTTAATGCATTGACCGATTATACCCAATGAAGAAAAATGGTTAAAACCGTAAGATTTCGACACTTGAATGCAGATAAAGGAAGCCGAAGGGGGGATTTTATTTGTGGATGAAGCATACCGATTAATACCAATGCAAAAATCAGATGATAAAGACTACGGACTGGAAGCCCTTGAAGAGATAATGTCGGTTATGGACAACGGTAAAGTAGTAGTTATATTTGCGGGCTATACCGAACCAATGAAGCGCGTGATTACTTCAAACGAAGGTTTTTGTAGACGGGTGACCAAGTTTTTCACTTTTGATGACTTTATCACCGAAGACTTGGCCAAGATTCTTCATATGAAAATGAAGAATCAAACCGAGGGAAGTTTGCTATACGGGTTTAAATTGCATCCTTCGTGCACGGTTAAAACTGTAGCGAATCTGATAGAGACAGAAATCACAGTGAAACAAAGAAAAGAGATGAATGGTGGTTTGGTGGACCCGTTGTTAGGTAATGCTCGAGAGAGTCTCGATTTGAGGCTCAGTTTCGACTGTATAGATACCGATGAACTTGTTACAATCACGTTAGAGGATTTACGAAGCGGGATTGGGTTATTTTTGCGATGAAAATGTGTCTTTTTTTTTTTTTTGGGTTATCTTCCATTTAAACCTAGCTAAATTATCCCATTTTGGAGTTGTATGATTGATTACATATAGAGGTGTAATGTAGGATATTGAATTAGATGATTAAGGTCATGTAGTTACATTATGAACCATGATTTGCTAGTATTTGTATGTAACTAGTTATTAAAAGCCCGAGCTCCGCACCGAGTTATAAATTGTGATAGGTTTTATCATAAGTACTAACATGGATTTATATAAAATATAGAGTTTGTACATGTGTTGTCATACGAAAGGTTTAATAAAATAAATAAAAAATTTTGATAAATTAAAAAGTCAAAAAATTTAATTTTAAGAGATTTTAACCTAAAGCTTTGGAAAAAAAGAATCATGTACTTACCAATACTTTAATGAAATTATTTGATTAAATTTTCAATTAAAATTAGAGTAAATTATATATTTGGTCCCTGTGATTTACACTCAATTGCACTATTGGTCCCTAGTTTAAGATAATTATGGATTTAGTCCCTATGGTTTACATTAGATTGCACTATTGGTCCCTTCATCCTAATTTCATGTGAAATCAATTTATTAAGCATAGGGACCAATAGTGCAATATAGTGCAAACCACAGGGACCAATAGTGCAATATAATGTAAACCATAGGGACCAACAGTGCAATATCATGTAAACCACTAGGACCATTTTCATAATTATTTTAAAGCAGGGACCAATAGTGCAATTATGTGTAAACCACAGGGACCAAATATGTAATTTACTCTTAAAATTATAATAGTTTATATGTAATCTAATCAAACATTTTTTTGAAAGAGGTAACCATGTAATTTAACAAAGTTGGATAGAGGGATGAAAATGAAATAAAAACAAAAACTATAGGGGTGAAAAAAACAATGTTTGAAAAACAAAGACAAAAATTGTTATAAGTATCAAACTAAATGGACCAAAGTTATACTTTTCTCAAAAAATACTGTTCATCTTCCTGATAATTGTTATATATATAATTTGAATTTTGAGAAAATAATGAAAAAGAAAAACATTGATGAAGGAGAATTAGAGGTTTGGAATTTTACTTAAAAAAATTTCCTCTATTGAATGGTATTTTTATTTTAAAGGAAATTGAATCAAATAAAGAAAGTAAACAATAAGATTGTTTCTTAATATTTTCTTTTTCCTATTTTTACTAAAATATCACTAAGTAAATAATATTCAAACCCAGTCACAAAAACATAAAAAAATAGATAAAAGAGAAAACGAATCTAATCAATAGATATATCGACTTTTATTTTTTTTATGTTTTTTAGCTAGGTCTAAAATATTTCAGATTTATATATACAAACAAAATGGCATTTAAATAAAAATGGAAAAAAATAACTAGGAAACCAATTTGAAAGTTTACAATGATTGAAACTATACGTAAGACTAGATTTACGTGAAACCAACCCGTTTATTTTAAGACCCATAAAATTATACCTTTAGACTCAAAACTTCACCATCGTGGTTGATCCTTGCCCATGGCCTTGATGGTGGTGGCCATTGGCAACAAAATCTTAAAGGGCAACAAATTCAATATTAGGCCATTAGTATCCGAGCCCCATTACCACATCTGTACCATATCAGCTTTTCCATAAATTCACAATAAGCCATCTGGAACCTTCTCTATTTAGTACCTGAACCATCCCAATCTTCTCACTTTTTAATTATTTAATTAATTAATACAATACACGACACACATACACCACACCACACACACAACACACACACCACAGCGGTTGGGGACGGTGTGCACACCGATTGAGTCCGATGCCGTCCAGCCTGTCGGCCGCGTAGCCGATGCCGCCCGAGTACGCCAGCCCACTGGGCACGAGCCCGCCCAGCCCAACGTCCCGATATGCATGCCCTTAGGCTATGCGTATCCATGGTTGGGCTGGGCAGGTTGATGCCCGACGGGCTATACGGCTTCAACGGCTTCTGCCACACAGCCGACGGGTTGGGCAGGTTGATGCCTGTGGGCTGGAAAGCGGTGTGCCTACACCGCTGTGTTTATGTGTGTGGTGTGTTTAATTAATTAAATGAGAGGGTTGGGTATTAATCAGAGAGGATTCCAGAGGGTTAATGGGAGGGTTGGAAAAAAGCTGATGTGATAATGGAGTTGAAAGGGTTAGGAAGGATTGGGTACTAGCTTTACACTCTAAAATCTTAAAAGGGCAACAAATTCAATATCATAGCTTTACTACACTCTAGGAAAAANTTTAGTTATGATTTTATGATATTTTTAATTGTTTTTTTCTTTTCTTTTCATTTTTTGATATTTAATGATTTATCCATAACCGCTTTAAATGCTATAAACTTGTAATTGTTTATTGTGATAATTATAAAACTATTACTATAAGATGCTAGAATATCTTACGTTTAGAGAGTGTCAATTGCAAACCCCTACAAATCAAACAAATGATTAAAAAAGAAATTATTATTAGATTTTTATAGAAGATCATTGAAATTCATTCATTATTATCAATGATTTATGTTAGAAAACAAC
>LUCG01080032.1:0-14554 GCA_001633085.1 Carthamus tinctorius | reverse complement strand
TCAGGGACGAAAAATGTTAAAATCCACATAGTTCAGGGACGAAAATTGAACTTTACTCTTATTTTAAAGATGGTTCTAAGAAAATTGTTTAGAGTAATTTACAGATTTGGTACTCGTGGTTTGGTGGTTTTTACGAATTTAGTCCCTAAACTTCAATAATTACGAATTTGGTTATTGTGGTTTGCAAATTTTATTGGATTTGATCCTTGTAGTTTGCAAATTCTATTGGATTGGTCCCTGTNCACAAGGACCAAATCCGTAATTATTGAAGTTTAGGGACCAAATCCATAAAAACCACCAAACCACAAGGACCAAATCCGTAATTTACTCAATTGTTTAAGTAAAACAATAATCCAAAGTTCTTATTGAAAAGGTTGTAATTAGGCTATCGGTAGCGCAACCCACCGAGCCCACAAGACCACTCTATCACATTAATTTTACCCACCGAGCCCATTATGTCACGTACCACAACCCATCAAACCGAATACACAATACATATATATTTCAATAAAAAAAAGAGAATGTGAGAGATGGAGAGAGACGGTTTCATCGGCTTGTGAAAGCCGAAGGGCCGAGCCCGCTAGGGTCGTAGCGTAGCCCCTTAAGCCCCTAGTGGCGCTATTGATAGCCTTACATTTAAATCATATATATTTTCAATAAGAAAACAACACAAACAAAAAAAAGGGTAAATTATCTTAAAAACAAAAGAATAACATATTATTAACTAGATAAGTACCCGTGCGCGTTGTAGCGCAAAATATGTATCAATTATTCAACCATATTAAATTATACACTAAAATCAAAACATATTCAATAGTAGACTCATTTTAAAGGTATTTTTGAGACGATTATAACGATTATATTATCTTTATATAATAGAATAAATACTATAATCGGATTAGAAACTATTCTATATGTGTCTCATTTCGAAAGTATTTACGAGAAGATTATGATGGTATAATTTGTAAAAAAAACGTAATTTTAATGCATTCTAGTTAATAATATACGATTATTTAGGTTATATGATAAAAATGTAAAATAAAAAATGACAAAAATAAAGGATTGAAAGTAAATTTAATAAATAACTATATGGGTATTAACAAACTGTAACTTATAAAATTGAAAATGATAGCATATATATATATAGTTTAAGGATATAAAGTGTAAAGCCACAATTTAATAAAATCTAACAAATTAATTTATTTTTATTTTTAATATTTAATAATATAAATAAATTAAAAATATATTCAATATTAGACTCATTTTGAAGGTATCGTCGAGACGATTACAATAGTGTAATTTATTGCAAAGAAAACCAAAATTTTTAAAACATTTTAATCCATATATAATATTTACGTTAATATGATAAACATGCAAAGTGAAAAATGAAATGTTGGTCCCGAAGGGTGGCCTACAAGATAGTAAGGAATTGTAGAAGGAGGGGGGTTGAATACAATTTAAAATTTGACACAAGTATTTCACTTTTAAATTCAATGTTTATCATAAACCGAATTTACAAGATTGTTGCGAAAATAGAAAATGAGGATATCCTATTCTAAACAATCTAAAGTAACACTAAACTTTCACTATGCACTAGTGAGTAAAGAGATAGAGATAGACAGAAGGAGAGAAGGAAAGGAGGACTTAGTAGAAATAGAGATAGATAAGTCTTGTGTTTGAAGAACACCACAAGACCTCTATTTATACTGCATGCATTAAATGCATGGTAAGATCACCTTTACACGTGTTGTGTATGGATCTTATGTACCCTTTACCATTTTTATATACCACGCATGGGATGAGTAGTATGAGATGTATGGCTCAAGGTTGCTTTTAGGGGCTGATAAGTACGGAGAGAACAGTGAAAAGAACGTCTCTTTTGTACTATGTCAGTAAAAGCATGGTTGTCCTTTTTGTGCATTAAAGGTAATAAGACAAGTATCTTATCAGGTATACGCCTCTGATCAGTGACATAGACTCGTTGGTCGTCGGAGACATCAGCGGGTCACTGAGGCGTAGTCCCTGAATAATGTCAGCATGTGTTGATCAGGATGCTATCACTGAAATCCGTCTTCAGATCACGAGCGTCCTTGATACTATTATCAGCTACTTCTTCGACATCGCTGATGATTCTTTGTCGCTTGACTTCCTTGTCTTTGAGGCTTGATACTTCATTCTTCTGATAGTCTTAGATCAGAGTCTCTGAACAGAATCAGCGAGTTCCTTACATAACACTATCTATTACATTTGATACTTGATAATAAAATCATCGGAGAGAAATGCTTCAGTGATAATTCTTCAAGGTTGAGTAAGAATAAAAAAATTAAAAATACATTAAGACATCATCAATTGATGTATTTTCTTTAATTAGCTAATGAAATTGCTCAATTTCATATTGATTATGTCAATGAAAAATTTCTTTTATTTTAATATATAGTATAGATTACTAAAATAATCACATACTACAAAAACACACTTTTTAGGCATTTTTATTCAACACACCTACTAGCATTTTTCAATTTTTTTTCTTTGTTGAATAATTTGTTTTTGTAATATGCAGCCAGACATTAAAAACATTTTTAAATACTCAAAAATAATAAAATATTCCATCCAATTTAACTCATTTACTAAAAGTCAATGCTTTTCTTCTCCCCCTAAATTCCCTAATTGCATATATATAATTATATATATCTATATATACACATCGGAAACCCCCAAATCGGAAATCCCCCTCCACCGCCGGAGATAACCGGAAAAAAAGACGGATGCGACGACGGCGGTCGGAAAAACCGAAATGAATTGGTGGCATGGCGCATTTAATTCGCATCCGTCTCCTTCATCCACCGCCGACGATAATTACATCAACAATCGGAGCAATAATGTCCGAATGTGCGATGTCGTTTCCTTGTTTTCCCGCCGCCGCGCCGGCGGATCTCACGGCCCTGTCCGGAGGAATTTGCATCATCAGGTGATCGATGACGGCGACGGAGAGAGACGATCGCCGTCCGCCGCCGCCGCGTCGTCCCCCCAGGCGCTGCCGGTGCCGGAGCTGTCGGTTGCTCTGAGACGGCGTGACGGTGGCGGAAACCAGACGGTGGTGAAGTACCTTCTGCCGTCGCCGGAAGAGGTAACGAGGAATTCCGGTGAGAGAAGAGGAATCTCCGATGTTAATCATATGGATCTAAAACACCCACAATGGTAATCATTCATTCATTCATTCATTCATCATTCATCTTACCTGCAATTGCTATTAATAAAATGAAATTATTAAATAAGTCAACCAGTAGGTGATGATTAATAAGATATCTGGTAGCTGATAAGCTAACTTATGAATAAATTACGTTTGACAAAAACCAGCTTATCAGTATTAAGACCACGAAAACAGGTATCTTGGAGTATACTAATTAATATTAATATAAAAAGCTTCTGAAACGCTGCTCTACTCAGCGTTTCAATAAGCTAGCTTATGGTCCGTCCAAACATATCGTGGCTTATAAGCTAGCTTATTTTTGCCAAAAACAGCCTAACTAATCCATGAGATTTTTATGTCTAATGCTTATAGGATTTAATTGAATTCCACTATTTGGATCCTAGAGTTCTTTTAAAAGTTTAAAACCAAATGTGAGACTGAATTGAATTTCATCAAAGAAAAATAGTCAAATTTGGAGTAGACCAAATGACTTTTATCAGTTACCAGCTAGCTTATTAGTTAACAGTTAGCTTTTCAACTACTAATTAATTTATTACTCAACAATTAGCTTATCAGCTATAAGCTACCTCATCAGCTAGTTTCCGAACACAACCAAGGTGAAAAGGTAAAAGAAAAAAGGTTTATAGGTATATGGACCAAATATGTAATTTTGTCTATATCTTCAAGTTTATGTCCTAATCTTATAATATTTTATAGTTTTAGTCCCTGACTTGCAAAATATTTCAGAAGCTTTTTTTTTCTTTTATCAAGGTGTGTCGCTTGTGGGAGATAGTGACATTTGAGTAAAAACGAGAAAGAAATTGTTTAAACACCAATTAGGGAACGAGAAATGGTCATTTCGGTCAATTTCACGTTTTTCAATTCCCGATTTAGTAAAACTGCATCAAAAATAGTTCTTATTTTACGAAAAGTTGCTTATTTTGCTTAAAATGTCTGACAAAAAGGACATGTCACAAAGGGTTATTGCCAAAATGTGACTATTTTGTCCCAAAAAAGTTAATACTGAGATATATAACCTTAAATGAGATTTTAATTAAATTGATGACATTCCTTTACATATAACTCATGATCGGAAGAAGTAGGCCGTTTTATGGTGTGTCCTTACCAAAATCGGCTACTTTAACGGTTAAGCATACGGTTTCGGGAAATGAAATCGTGATTACCCGGCCATCGAACGTCTTGATCTCACTTCGAAACATTAATTTTTGTTTCAGCATTGCTAGCTTAGATCGTTTTACCGAACACAAAGAACCACAATTTCTTCAAAAATGTCCTCGAGGATGGAATCTAACACCGATCTCAAGAGACGATCACAAAAGCGGCGAAACCGTTAGCGCTCCGACGACTCCGACATCAAACCGAACAAACAAGACCGAATCGAACCTTTGGTTTCCTAGAAATCAAGTGTGGCCCGCACCCGAGCCGGCTTCGGCACCCGGTGTTGCAAATCATTATCAAACGATTCACGATAGAAGTATCCACGGCTGCGAAGGTTCACCGGTTCATAGCCCACAAAAACGAACCACCGTTAGGATTCAAAAGCCATCGACCTCTCCATTGCCCAAGAGTTTGTTGACCGAAATTCCAATGAGTTGGCGTGACGCCAATTCCCAGATGACGGTTGGTATAGTCCACCCGTTGCCGCTCCCGCCAGGAGCCGCCACACCTCCGCCACCTTCCTCGCCGCGAACCACCAACAAACCCGATTTGAACCCCAAGACACCGAGACATAGTCAATGGCAAAAGGGAAAGCTTATCGGTCGTGGGACATTTGGAAGTGTTTATGTTGGCTCGAACAGGTTTATAGCAAAACCAGTTATTTAGCTTAATGACCTCCTCACAAGTGTTTTTTAAATCCATGGCCGTCTGACAGCTTTATTAGCATTAAAGTGTACGAAAGTGACATTTTTTTCATTAAACAATGTCATTCTTAAATTTGTCAAAAGATCATGGATTAAAAATCCCCTACTAGAAAGGTCATTTAACCAAACGACCCTTCGTAAAAATTGGGGTTATTTAGTTGAATGACCCCCTCACAAGTGTTCTTTAAATCCATGACCGTTTATGGAAGTGAGATTCTCTTATTTTACAGTGTCATTCTCAAACTTGTCAGAAGGCCATAGATTTAAAAAAAAAAAAAACTCTGCTAGAAGGTCATTTAACCAAAAGACCCTTTGTTAATGCAATTCCTGAAGTAATAGTATTTTGTTCTTTTACAGAGAGACCGGAGCTTTATGTGCGATGAAAGAAGTCGAAATGTTACCCGATGATCCCAAGTCCGTGGAGTGTATAAAGCAATTACAACAGGTTGGTAAATCGGTTTTATAGGACGTTATATTATGCCTATGTGTCTTAATAGTAAATAGACTGCTTAATAGGACTTAGGTTCATAAGACCAAGCAACTGTGTCCTATATTAATATGTTTTTATTAAGTTGATAGGACTATTTTGAAATAAAGCGTAGTATTAGCTTTTCCGTATGTATGACATTATTTTAGAAATTGTTCTATAGAAACAACTCTTCTATAAAACAAATATATTTGTAAGATTCTTTTCAAAAGTGTCCTATAAAATAGCTAATAAAACATTTTATTTCAAAACTGTCACAGAATTCCCGAATTGCCATAACCCCTTTACATTGCAGACACAACTGTTTGGTTTTATAAACTTAAGTTCTATAAAGCAGTCCATTAACCATCAATAACCTTAGTCTTTGATTGCTCATGTCGCTTTCCTTTTTCAGGAAATTAATGTCCTAAGCCAACTTAAACATCCGAATATCGTACAGTATTATGGTAGCGAAATAGTAAGTGTTTTTCGAATTGTAACGATCACTAGCTACCTATTTCGAGGCCATAAAAAAGGTTTTTACATCAAGCATTTGCAGGTTGAGGATCGGTTTTACATATATCTGGAGTACATCCATCCGGGTTCGATCAATAAGTATGCTCGTGATCATTGTGGAGGAATGACGGAATCTATTGTACGGAATTTTACGCGTCATATTGTATCCGGGCTCGCTTATTTGCATGCCACAAAGACTATACACAGGTAACAATTACATTTTATACTGTACTCATTTTGACCGGTAACTTGCTGATCTTATAACATTTGATAATGTCGATACCTTCTACAAATGGTTTACAAAAGGTTACAGAGAAATGGACGATAAACTAGACTTCCACGTCATCAAATGTTGCGAGATAAACTCATAAACAGGTTACCTGTCAAAATGGGTACAAAATAAAACATTACGAGATTGTTTTATATTAAATAAGACATTTTGAAATTTTGTACTGTATAGAAGCTAAGTCAAACTTTGTTACATTTTGATATATTTTGTCCTTTTATATAGTCAACCTGGCTTAAAAACGAACGTAATTAATTATATGTTCATAGGGAGGTTGAAGATTATCTGTTATCGTAACAAAATACCACGTTTTCGGTGTTTTTTGTGTGTGTGTGTCTAATTCGAAGGCGATTAAGTTTTGTAGGGATATCAAAGGGGCTAACTTGCTAGTTGATGCGAATGGGGTTGTGAAGCTTGCTGATTTCGGGATGGCTAAACATGTAAGATCCAATGCACTTCAGTTGATTCTGCCACATCAGATTTCTCCTTTATAAACTTTTTAATCTCAATCATGAACTGGTACATGGTTTATAATTAGAAGTTACTATAAAAAGAGAGTAGGTAAATTCATCTACTAAAAATGCCTTTGAGAGCATGGATGGAAACTTTGAAAATAAGTATTTAGAATAAGAAATAATATTTTTCTAGATGGGTAAGATATTTTTGATATTATATGTCAATGTTGGATTCGCCAGAAAAATGAATTTGTTGGAGATGAATGTAATTTTTTTTGGAGATTTTGAGTTTTGGTTCCCCATTTTGGAGAAATTTGGGGAATCTGTTGGGGATGCTCTAATTAACTTCAATCTTGTTTTGCAGCTCAGCGGCCAAGTTGATCTTTCGTTGAAAGGAAGTCCGTATTGGATGGCTCCCGAGGTATTGTTCGGAGCTATTTAGAATATTCTGCAAATTAAAGGAGCAGATTTAGGCTATGTTTGGCAAACTAGCCGATAAGCTAGCTTATGAATATGTTTGGTAAAAACTAGCCTATGAGTATGTAAAATGACCAAAAAGGGTATCTTTGAATTTAATAATATTAATAAGGGTATAATTAGAAAAAGCTACAAAAAGCTCCCAAAAAGCTACTCAAAGTAGCGTTTCAAAAAGCTAGCTTATGGTACATGTTTGGATGGACTAGCTTATAAGCTAGCTTATTTTTGCCAAACACAGCCTTAATAACCTATAAATCAACTTAGAACATGATGGAAGCTATTAGTAGCCCATAACTTTAAACTTATAAAGGACTTGTAAATCTAATTTTTTATCCATGCGAGACAAGTTGTCACAATAAGACAATAAGCTAGCTCGGTTTTTTGGCCTATTGAAAAAGCCCTGCTTGGTTAGCTATAAACTAGCTTATTAGCTAGCTTTTTGAAAAGTTATTTCAGGTAACGTTTCAATAGGGTCTCTGGTTTTTTACCCCCCAATTTATGTGTCTTATAAACCAATAATCTATCCCACCTAGTGGTGGTAGAAACTGGGGAGGGTAAACTGTATGTAGATACTGTTATATTTTCCAATTAGTCTTTGAAAGTGTTCTTTGGGTCATTTTACATCGTTATTTAACTTATCAGCTAGTTTTTACCTAATATGGGCTATTTTGTCAAACATAGTTTTATTGGTATAATTGTTCTTCGTGCAGCTTTTGCTCGGTGAGACACAAAAGGACTCAAGCCCTGATCTTGCTTTGGCTGTCGACATATGGAGTTTGGGTTGTACGATTATTGAAATGATGAACGGGAAACCTCCTTGGAGCGAGTACGAAGGGGTAAGCAGAAGCTAGCGGTTAATTTTTCTGTAATGCTCCCTCAGTACTAAAGTAAATATAATTAATACAATTTTTAATCAACAAAAAAACAAATCTACCCTTAGTAATAGAGAGAACTTTATCCATCTCATAATTAAGGGCATAATAGAAAAATAGACATTTACTTTTGAAAGCCGACATTTACCTAAAATAGTAATGTAGACACTTACCTTGGATGGAAAATATTTGTTTTTGGATGTATATTCTCCCTCCATCTCAAAATAAGTGCCTACGTTTCTATTTTAGTTTGTCCTGAAATAAGTGTCTAGTTTCCAAGGCAAAGTGTCCGGCTTCAATTCCGAGAGGGCAGTAGCAAAGGTGTTTGTGTATTTTCGGTTAAGCGCGAGAAGTCTCATGGTTCAGCTGTTTTCAGTTGGCCAATACGTGGGCATTTTACTGTTAGAGTCCTACATCGGCTAGACTTGGACCAAATCTTCTCTATATATGTTGGAACCTTCCCTTTCTCCAAAAGGGCTCTTTTGGAGATTACATACGGGGTTCCACATATTCTCACATTTACCTCTCGTAAAATTGTCGATGTAGGGCCGTGGTTGTTTTCTAGCTGATTGTTGTTGGTTTACGTTTGTCACGTTTCATTTGTTTTGGTCTTGTTCGGTTGTGGTGGATGTTGGTCTTTTAACCTGTGGTTTGTCAATAAAATGGTTGTTTTGCCGTTCAAAAAAAAATCTATTATTAATGGTCAAAGTGTCTTTTAGTTGGACATTTGTTTTCGGACATCTATAAAGTGTCATACGTTTTTGGAAGTTGGCTCTGCCAGAAACCCGGATACAGTTGGGCCAATGACCCTTTTGTAATTCATCCGAACATAATTCATCATTCGACGTTTTGCCTCAGGCTGCGGCAATGTTTAAGGTCATCAAGGAGACTCCACCGGTACCCGAAACCATGTCACGGGACGGCAAAGATTTCTTGCGGTGTTGCTTTGTTAGGAATCCTGCAGAAAGGCCGACAGCTAACATGTTACTTGAACATCGCTTCTTGAAAAACTCGAGCCAGCTAGAACATCCGCCTTCGGACAATAGGATGGTAACGCTCAGTTCCATGTTCGATGTTTATGCTAATATGTCGTCATCGCTCTTTAAGATAATAAATCGTTTTGGTTTTTTTAAGGTGCAAAACCAAAGAGAGCGTTTGAATTATAGACCCGATCAGATGTCGTTGCCAACGGATTCACCTACCGCGAAAGGGAAACTTTTGAACAAGTACGAGATCCTTTCCTTTTTCTTGTCAAAGGTTGTCGTGAAAGTTTAAGTTTATGGGACCAAACGATTATGCATCTTATATAATAACAGTAAAAAAGTTGTTTGGACGACTTAATACGACTTAAAAGGTAATTTGTTCTATCAGGCTTTTTACATGACACTTTTGAAAATAGTTCTTTAGCTTTTATCTAATAAACTTGATTGATAGATATTGGTAGGTTATAACTTTTTTCTAATAACTCATTATAATAAAATCGTATAGGGTGCACAATAGTCTCGTTAAGTACTTTATTGAGACGTCCAATGATGGCTAAAAAACCCGTATTAAACCCTAATTTAACGGAGTTTTCTAACTTTATTAGCCCAGGGACGAAAAGCGAAAAAGGAAATCACAATGAGTTTGAAAGACTAGAGACGAAAATAGTTATAAACAACAAGCACTAGGATGAAAACTGTAAAAACACAATTTACTCTAAAACTTTGTTATAGCGCTTTATTTCAAAAAAATTAAAGTCCCTTATAAACTGATTGAAACACTTTATATATATGACACTCTGTGTTCGGTTCTATAAACTTAAGTCCTGTAAAATGATCTATTAGGACACTTGGAGGTTTCTGATGTCCTTTTTGTTGTACTGTTAAATATTAATTGCATTTCTTGTAGTCATTATTTTCTTGTTCAACCTTCCAGCGTTGAGATGAGGATGACGAATGTCTCATACTGATACTTCCA
This sequence comes from Carthamus tinctorius, assembly GCA_001633085.1. Lineage (NCBI taxonomy): Eukaryota > Viridiplantae > Streptophyta > Magnoliopsida > Asterales > Asteraceae > Carthamus > Carthamus tinctorius. Next base: position 4,450 of record LUCG01080032.1, on the reverse strand, counting down.
ACATAACGGCAAACCCGGATCGGTGAATCCTCTCAAGAGCCTCCAGATTCGATCAAGTTATATTCTCGGCCTAAAAAGACATTCGTGGCCCTTCTCGATACACAAGTTTTTCGAGACCGATCGGTGCTTCGAGATCAAAGTTCATCCAGATGATGATGTGAAAAACAAAAAAAAGATAACATGGTTTTGATGCTATTTGATTGTAGCTTCATTTGAACCCATTTTGGTGCTAACAACTAACAACTATATAAAGAGTTGTACTAGATTTAGTGAAAGTTCTACTTTACCCCCCTCCTTCATTGTGGATATCTATTTAGATTCAGTTTTGATATTGTATAGTAGGTGCCCTTTGGGGCACTTGTTCAATAAATCTTAATTACATAATTGATTTATATTTAATCCATTGTTTGGTTAAAGGTATTAACCAATAATCAATGAAAATGAAAATAAAAAAAAAGTCTTGTTTGGTTTTCGTTTCTTTTCTTTATTGTTTTCATTTCTCAGCGTGAACCAAACATACCCAATAGATAATAGACACTGTATTAATTAGTTCTTTAAAGTTTTAGGCCATGTTTAACAACCACATTGTTAGCTTATTTTTTTAAGTTTATTCAAAAGAACTATTTTAAAAAGTTGTTAAAACACAATTTGAAGTAGTATTTCAACAAACTATAATATATTTTAACATGGATTATATATTTAGTAGTTCATAAAGTCAACAAAGTAGTATCTATTAAACATTTTCATAGTTTCTTGTCAATGAAAATATAATAAAAAAAAGTTATATTTCATGGTAATTAATCACTTGATAGTCATCCCAACTCAGAAAATTTTGCTCCCTTTTTACTTTTTCATTTTGGAGAATTTGTCTAGCATATATTTTACCCAAAGTTTGAAAAACTTTATATTTTCACACAGTCTACCAAAGATGTCAAACCTAAATATTTTTCAGGTAACAACTAATTTATAATTTTTCAACTAACAATTAGGTTGTGTTTGACAAAAATAAGCTAGCTTATGGTACATGTTTTGATGATCTAAACATGTACCATAAGCTAGCTTATTGAAACGCTACTTTAAGTAGCTTTTTCCAATTATACCCTTATTTATATTAATTATTAAATTCAAAGATAACCCTTTCGGTCATTTTTCATACTCATAAGCTAGTTTTTGCCGAACATAGTTTGTTCATAAGCTTGCTTATCAGCTGCTATTACTAGCTAGCTTATCAATCAATAGCTAGCTTATCAGCTACCAGCTAGCTTATCAATCATAGCTAGCTTATCAGCTACCTGCTAGCTTGTCAGCTAGTTTGCCAAACATAGCCTTAGTTTATCAACCGGTATTCAGCAGCACTATTATCATAGTGCATACTTTACTATATGTTGATGAAGAAAAGAGAAACAGAAGCTCTTGTTGAGCAGCCATGGAGACCTTTCTTAATATCATAATCCAACAATCTTTCCATTAGTCTCTTACATTCAACCAATTAGACCTTCTTGCACCATAAATGCATATAAAAAAGCAAAAATTAATTACTATCATCAAGTGTAATCCTGCTGTCTTCAACTTTCAGACTTCATTTTCTAGAAACACATATATGTAAAGGTAGATAGAGTCAGGTTTAAACGAGAATGATACAGATTTAAAAGAATAAGAAAACAGTCCAATCACGTTTGATTTTACACTAACGTCACGTACAAAATCACATCTGATTCATGCGACTTTGCTCCGTAACTTGGAGATGCGGTAAAAGTCACACACACACATTCTTTGACTGTTAATGTAAAATCAATGTTAACGCGTGATTAATTTTCGTTGTTTTTGTAAGTTATCTTTCTCATTTGATCCCCCATTTGTGTTTAGATATAATATAAAGTGAGGTTTAGGGGAAACCCAAAAAATGAAAAATCGAGGAACAGTATAATAACAATACCTTTTTACACTATGCACATGTACATATATACATGGACTTAGGTTCAGGTGAGACCAAGTTGTTTCCGTGAGATCGGTGAGATCAACACTCTTGACATGAAACTTCACAGCAAAACACTGTGAAGGTTAAAAAAATTCGAACAGTCATTGCAAAAACACTGTAAATGTTACGTCCACAGTGTTTTTTTGAGGTGAAGGTTCGATTATATTTTTACCTTCACAGCATTTTTGCTATGAATGTTCGAATTATTTATTTGCAGTTTTTTGAGCTGTGAAGGTTTCGTTTTTTTACCCTTTTTAGATTTTTTTTCCTCAATAGTGTTTTTTAGTATGTAATGAATGTTCGAATTTTTTTAACCTTCAGAGTGTTTTGCTGTGAAGTTTCATGTAAAAAGTGTTGGTCTCACGGAAACAGCTTGGTCTCACTGGAACCCAACTCTATATACATGTATTTGAATATATTTTCTGGTTTCTATGCATGTACGTATGTTATGCACGTGTGTATAACGAACAATTACTTATCTGCACATGTACGTACCTGACAAGTTACTTATATGTACATATGTATACAATACGTTATTGCATGGGGGTGTTTCTTAGTTTTTCACTTTTCAGCGGTTTTCGACAGAAACCGGACTCTAGTCCATATACAGGGTTTACTTCATGTGAGACTAACTTTTTTTTTTCGTGAGACCCATCACCCATGAGACCAAATTTTTGTACTTGAAACTTCACAGTAAAACACCGTGGAAAAGAAAAATACGAACCTTCACAGTGTTTTACTATGAAGTTCAAACGTAAATACGTGGTCTCATGAAAACAGTCTGAATCTCACGTGATTCTAAGTTTATATATTTAAATATGTTTTTTATATTTTTATATACAAACCCCAAAACTAATGACACCAATTGCACTTGGCCACTTCAACTCAGTTTTCAAACTTAAAAAAGTGGGATGGTTTCACCTTTGATGTCGACTAGTTCCAAACTCGTTCATAGTGGCACATCCACTCGAAGCAAAAACGACTATTTAAACTCAAAGTCTCTCTTGTTACATTAAATTCCCATAATTAAGTTCAAAGCGTATAACGAAACCGTTACAGATATGCAACGGTTTTCGGCTTGTTTCGTGTTTTGTCTCTTGGTTCTTCGACCGTTTGTTTACGGTCAACTCGACTACAAGTTCTACGATTCCACGTGTCCTAGCTTGACGAAGATCGTTAGGTTCGGTATCTGGTCGGCTATGGCAAACGATACTAGAATCGCTGCATCGCTTCTTCGCTTGCATTTCCATGATTGTATTTCTAATGTAATTATCTATCTTTTTGGCACGCTTTTCATAAGTCAAGGGGTCTTTATGAAAATAACTACTCTTTTTTTTTTTTTTTGTAAAGATTAGCTCTGCATACATCTTATCAGCCTCGGACCCTACCTCCAGTCTTTTTAGCACACTTATGACAACCACTTAAACAGGGGTCTTTTTGGAAACAACCACCTTTTATCTTAGGGAGAAGAGTAGTTCTGCGTATGTATCGATCATCCCTCTCAAACCCTGCCTTGGGAAGTTGGGATGAGATATATTGCGTTCGTTAGGTTGGATTTGATATTTTTTGATATTATTAACTTAGGTGTCATTTGTTTTTTAAGAGGTTTCATATCAAAAAATAATAGGTGGATGGTGCACCTCTTAGAATATCAGAGGACGGTAAGAGGTTTTTAGACTTTTTCTTAAAAATAAAACGAACAGTATTAAGTCTGTAAACTTCTTAATTTTCAGACTTAAAGAGGTTTTAAGAGGTATTTTTTTGCAAAACAAACATCCCTTTAGTTTTCTCTTAATTAAGGGTTTGTTTAAAGTGTGGAGTTAAGAGGGAATGATGTTTTTGATGTTTAGGGGTGCGAAGGGTCCGTGTTACTTGATGCGAGCAGCGGTTTCCAAAGCGAGAAGGACGCGAACCCCAATTGAAACTCGGCAAGAGGGTTTGAGCTTATCGACACCATAAAGGCGAACGTGGAGAAAGCTTGCCCGTCAACGGTTTCTTGTGCTGATATATTGACACTCGCAGCTAGAGAAGCCGTTTTCCTTGTAAGATCTTGCTCTTACTGTTTCAGCAAGCTTCGTCATAACAATTTATTGTAATGCATTTGTAGAGGAAGCACGGTTTTTGGTGTAAGAAAAATAAAGTCTAATTAAGTGCTCGATTAAGACACCCAAGGACGGTTCGAGATCCTAAAAGACCTATTTTGTTGCACTGAGTGTTTTTTTAGTAACTTTGAGTGTCCCGGTTAGCGCCTCAATTAATTCTACAGGGCCCAAAAGACAACAACCAGTAAAATCCTTAGTGGCCTTGAGGAGATTTTCGTTGTTGTACCACTTTGTTTCGTCATATATATCTAATTTGCTCTAGCTTTTTTCTATAGACGGGAGGACCGTATTGGTCTCTAGCCATGGGTCGTCGAGATGGCTTGATAGCAAATATAACTACGGCAAACACTGACATTCCATCACCTTTCGA
>LUCG01079997.1:0-11353 GCA_001633085.1 Carthamus tinctorius | reverse complement strand
AATTCACATTTTGTTACTTTTACTTTATTTATATGTTTTATTACGACATTTTGTTTTATTGGTAAATTATAAACTATTATAACTTTAATAAAAAAACAATCAAGTAATTTCATTAAACTATTGATAAGGACATGATATTTTTTCCAAAACTTTAGGTTAAAATCTCTTAAAATTAATATTTTTTAATTATTGATTTATTAAATCTTTTTATTTATTTTAAATAACCATTAACATATAACCCCCGCCCCCCTCCACACACACATAGACACACACATATTATCTACATGCTAACAGTCACGTAAAAATAAATATTAGCTACACCAGATATCTCTTTTTGATTGTAAGCATATAGTTAAATTCAGAACCCAATGCATGAAGTTCGTCATACAAATCCATATAAATCTATCTTACTACTTATGATAAATCTATCACAGTTTACTACTTATGATAAATCTATCACAGTTTATAACTAGTTATTATCAAATCCAATTGAATCAAATTGGTTTCGTGATTCTCCAGCATTATTCCATATTTGGGAGCCCAATCAAGAATATATGTAAAAGCCCAGGCCAGGTAATGATTTACTCATTTTTCTTAAAGAGATATATATTTTTTTAATATTTTGGGAGAATTTATTGTTTTTGTAGAAATTGGGGGTGGAGAACTTCAAATGAATGAAGATGGTGAAAATAGAAAACGAAAGAAGATAAAAGAAGATGGGATTTGTTGGATGAGAATTGAGAAGTCATGGATGAAAGATTTAGATGAAAATGGGATTTTAGAAGATGAAGAAAAATGAAAATAAAATTGAAAAGTGAAGGAGATAATACAAGGGTAGTATAGTAATTTTACAAATAGTTGAATTTGATGGTAATGAATACTAATATTTAAATGATTTAATAACAATTAAAATTGAGATTTGGACATAGAGGGTAATTTTAAAAGTTTAGAACGATATAAATGTAATTTAAAAGTTTAGAAGGATATAGAAGTAATTTAAGAGTTTTGGAAGGACATAGAAGAAATTCTCCCTTGTATTAGATTAAATATTTTTTATTAAACTATTAAATATGTTAATTTATCTATGAAAAAAATATAACTATAGTTTATATACCTTATATAAATATTTTAAAACTTATTATATTTACTTTTTATAACTNTAATTTTTACTTAATTTTAATTACTATAAATTAATATCTATTAATAATTTTATTTATTTTTAATTAATAATTGTTAATATTAATAAGAGGTATAATTGAAAAAAAATCATAAAAAGCTACTGATAAGCTACTCCAAGTAGCTTATTAAAAAGCTAGTTTTTGTCTATCCAAACATGTATAAAAAAATATATTAGCTTATAAGCTAACTTCTGTTTACCAAACAATATCCAAGTAACGTTTCAATAAGCTAACTTATGATCATCCATATATGTATCCCAGAAATAAGCTAGCTTATTTTTGCCAAACACAACCTAATATAAACAAATATTTTCTTTTCCAAACCTAAATATATTTTAATTTAATAGAAACAACTTTTTTCCAAACCTAAATATAACAAATATAATAAGGGATTCTAAAATAAATGTAACTTTGCCATTCAAAAAAAATAATAATAATAAATGTAACTTTATTGAAAAGCAGCTATATATCAAACCAAGGTTGAAACTATGCCAAGTTGTCAAAGTTTGGTCTAGTAGACCCTAAAGCGATGGTCAAGGTTTTTTTCTAAGGTGATCCTTAACCGTACTATCCATACCGTCCATACCAGCTGTCACTTCAGCGCCACATCAGCTTTACCAACACCATACCATACCATCTTTACCAATACAAATTTCATACTAATATAATTAATTAATTAAAAAAGAAAAGAAAAAGAAAAGAAGAGAGAGATAGAGAGAAAGGTAAGGTGAGGTGGGGTGGGGTGGGTAGAGGAGAGAGCCGGTAAGCGGGTACCGGTTAGGGCGCATACCGGCCCCGTACCGGTTGAGCGCGGCGGTGTTACTGCCGGTACCGGGGCAGTACCGCCTCTCATACCGGCCCCAATGCGGATGGCCTAAAGGGAGACGGAAAAATTTATTAAAACACCGAAACGAGTACATAAACAAAAAGAACAAAGATTACGAGGTACAATGAAACTACAAGGCAACAGAAGAATCGGCCTAAGGAGAGCCAAAAAAAAGAAAAGGAATAACAAAAGGCGACTATGGGAGCCATCAACAAGGGTTAGTCGTTACTTTTGATGATATGTATTTAATATGATATCTGTGATTTATGATTTCTTTTAAAGAAAAATTAAAAGATATAGTCGTTTTCAGTCTTGTACGTTTATTTCATAGTCATTTATTTTCCAAAATTTTCAAAAAATCACTACTTCCATAAGTAACAATTACTGAACTTGTAGATGCGTCAAAATGTTAAAATAAAATAAAATTATAAACATGGTCCACAAGTACAAAGATCAAATCTGTAAAATTTTAAACGAGGTCCTCAACTTGCGGGCTGGATGAAAATTGAAAATTCTAGGGACCAAATCTGTAAATTTCTGAACATGGTCCTCAACTTACAAAAGCATCACATGCAAACCTCGGGCGAAAATTGAAAACTTCAAGAAACAAATTTGTAAATTTCTGAACATGGTCGTCAACTTACGAAGGCGTCACATGTAAATTTGTAAACTTTTGAAGTTCAAAAAGCACTCCCAAACACCCTAAAAGTTGGCTATGATTCTAAAATATCTTTTGGTAAACCCAAAACTTTTGAGTAAGAACACCCATAATCTATGCTACATGTTGCAAACGAATCATTCTAAATGAAAATGGAGCGTTGTTCGTTCATCGTATTGTTCGTTTCAAACAAAAAGGATAAGTTGGTCATCGACTCATTGCTAGAGGGGTTGACGGCAATAGAAAGAATATAAGAAAACATAGACTTCATTGCACTGGTCTTCTTCTCATGAAATGAACCCTTGAAACTAACTAAAGAGAGTTCATTATGAATATCCAAATGCTCTTACATTTATCATCCTCTTTTTCTAACTTAACTTCTTTGCATCCAATTCTAGTAATAAAAGCAAGTAGATGTTCTAACTAGGATTAATCGGCTACATGTTGGTGGATGTTTTCGTATCATGGGTTAGCGTAGGTTAAAGAAAAGACACGTTCAGAAGTAGATGTTTTTTTATGTTACAACTTACAGGCATTAAAAAGACGAGAAGAGCTTATTGTGGCTTTCTCTCTTACCTACAACCTGGAAATGGTGAAAATAAAACAAGATATGTTAGACTTCTTTTTGCCATACCCTTTAAGACTTAAAAGTTGATGGCAGATTCAGACACAAGGCTTGTAGGCAACTTCATAAGAGTTGAGGTAAATATGTTACTTACGTGAACAGTTGAGGCCGGCTACGAGAGAGTTGAGGCCTTTTCATTGGTGATAATATGAGATTTCTCAAAGTCATAGAGGGATTGCTTGCTCCACCACCTCTACCAACACCAGGTCTTATTCTGTCCTCAACTGGCATTGCTGAAATGTCGAATTGCCCAGAATTACCACTGTTCTGCCTTGTAGCAGGTGGCCATATATCTTCGCGTGGTCCTGGAGTTTCAGGGGTGAAAACCGACCAATCTGCAGCAAATAAGTCAACTAGCATTTCTTGGGCTTTACGTATCTTAAAACAATTTAACTTTCTCCTCTTATCTTTTTGAAAAAACATAGATTAGATATGTTCATCTTACTGTGATGATTTTTATTAAACAAAAATGGGATTACCTTTCCTCATGGAATTCCTATTATCCATCATATTAGCTGGACTGGCAAACGGATCAGGTTCAGCCCTTGAGAAGAAGTTGTTTTCAGGTTGAATGGCTGTACGTTTGATCGATTCATACTCACTTCTCAACTGATCATACATCTCTTCTAGTTTTCTCTTTTGCCTATCAGTGGGAACTTGATGAAGCTTCAAGAGTCCCAGTTGTAAAAAGATTGGATATCATGGGAAGTAGCTGACCTGGATTTCTCAGAAAACTTCTCTTGGAGTTCCTGTTTATCTTTTGACAAGTTCTCAATCTGTTGTTCCATCATTTGACATCTTTTGGCCATTTTCTGATATGCAGTATGCAGCTGCTCCATTTTTTGTGTGAACTTCTCTTGCATTGCCTCACATTTTTCCCGACATTGAGCTACTATCCTGTTCATCTTGAACTGCAGTTCTAGTTCCTTTTGTCCAATGTAGAACATCACACTTCTATATGAGCTCTTCATTACTTGATCTGTGTCAAGGAAAGATATATGAAACAAGTAGACATCATACAAGAAACCAAATTCCAACAGAGGCATACTACCAGACAATTTATGTCAAGATGTGGTTAAGAAGAGGAATCTCGGAGGAATGTGACTGTCTGTGTACAGGCAGATAGATACATGATGCCATGTAACTTATAAATGGATAACATAAGTTAAAGGATACGTATCTGTGGAGAAATGCCAGCCATAGCCATCTGCAGTGACGATGTGAAGAAAGTCAGAACTGAAGAAGGCTATTTGCTACAAAGATATATAGAAACTAGTATCACAAGATGCTCATGAAAAGCAATATGGATATTGTGAGATTTTACTGAAGCAAGTATCATTGCAGAAAACTCTTCGATTATGCTTTCTTACATTTATCCATGCATCACTTGGGTTGATATCCAGAGGTTTCATGAGGCTGAAAGCAAAAATGAACATTAAAGTAATAAGCAACCAGATATGTCTAGATTCAGCCAAATAGTTAAAGAGAAGTGTTGTTTGTGAAGGAAAATCCAAGATCTGTTGCATATACCTGTAGCACAACAACAACTAATCAGAGAATTACATTTGCAAATATCCAGGAGGTTTTTAGCCAAAATGCTACCACTCCCACCCAGGTAGCCTTGAGGGTGAGTTTAAAGGCCTCATAAAAGGAGGTGAAGGTAAGCTTTCTTTTCTAGAGCTGAACCAATAAAAAGAAAACATAGAAAATGAAAAGAAAGAAAAAGGCGACTCCTTAGGTTGCAGGGACTTGTTGACCCAATTAACAAAACTTTTAACCCGATTGAAGACAGATAACATGAGCTAACTGGCGGTTGTCAAATAGCATATCTCCCAAGACCAAATCTAAGCTGCATTCCTACAACTAAGTTGGGTAATTTTTTTCAATATCTTGCTGGGCCACGAAGGATGTCAAACAGAAGAATACTGACGAACTAGAAACCTCCTTATCATTATCTGCACATACCTTTTAGAAAGTACTTGATCACAAATCGGGCAAGCTGCATCACTACTTAGTATCTTACTGGCATCTTCATTGCCTTTTAACACTATTAAGGATAATTAGCTGTTCACCATGCCATTCACTACTGGGAAAGAAATATAATGGACTAGTCTACAAAATATGATAAACTTAGGATACAAAAGATATGACCACACGTGGTAGAAATGGCTCTCCCTTCCAGCTCCCGCCAGCATGCGTTACACCTCATGGCAGTATTGGTAACGATCTCCAAATAATTTGATAACTATCGTTGTAAGACCTGTTGTGGAAAACTCAATGAACAATGAAAGGGACAACAGAAATGAATAAACCAATTGATTAGAAGCCATATATACACACAATGCATACTAGTCCAAAACGTAATGGGACATAAGCATCAAGAAATTGATTACGCTGGCATTATTAGTTAACAGTTGGCAGACGGAAGCAAAGACTTTGATCAAAAAAGAACGAAATGACCAAAATGATATCATCATGTTGCAGCAATTAGAAAAACTTAAACATGGTCAATAGTTTAAACATGTGAACAAGATGATGCATGTATGAAAAACTAAAACATTTTCAGCTTCTAACAACATTGGCAAAACAAAATTTGTTATTTTCAAACTCTCTAAAAGCATCATCTAATTATTATATATCTAGAAACATGCATAAAAGTATAGAAATACCTAAAACTTTGTAAAAGTTTAATCTGCCATGAGCTAATTCAAACCAAATTAAGACAGAAACAAATGAATCGGCACTGTAACAACATTCTGGAACCGAACAACAAAAGCAAAATTGATTTCCATTAGCAAAATCAACAGGATAACGATGAATTCATTTTGCAAAAAATATCAATTTCCATAAGCAGATTCATTCACATACCAGATTTCTCCTAAAAACGGTTTCTGCGGTTAGTGCGTGGAGTCAGGAACCGAGTAACAAAAGCAACACTGATTTCCGTAAGCAAAATCAACCGGATAATGATGAATTGATTTTGCGAAAAATCAGATTATTCAACACTGATTTGAAGAGCTGAAAGAGAATGATAAAAAACATTCAGAATTAAACTTACAGAGCATAATCCAAACTACTCAAATGAGCTTCATCACAAAAAACTTAAGCATTCGCAAAAATCAAATCAAATCAAATTTAAAAAGCAAAATCAAATTCCACAAGCAGATTTCTTCTAAAAACGATTTCTCCGGTCAGTCAGGAACGAAAAACAGAAGTAAAATCAACTTCCATAAGCATACAACGAAGTCTAGCTTATTCATTAATGGCAAATTCGATTCCAAAAGCAAACAACAAAATAAAGTTCAAAAGCAAAACTCGATTTCAAAAACGGAGAATTGAGTCCGTGAGATATGCGAGAGAAAGCTTTCAAAACCTTTCGGCACGCCGCCGGACGCGGTGAGCTTGAAGTCGGAAACGGTATTCCGGTGAAGATGTGAAGGCGGGAAACGGTATTCCGGTGAATGAGTCTAGAAGGTGGGCCTCGGGGATTGGATTAAGATATTATTAGAGAATCTGAACTAAAAGGTTTTTTTTTTTTTTTAAATTCAAAAGTTGGGCCTTGGGATTGGATTAAGATAACGGCCCGTTTACCAAATTTGTATCACCGACACCATTTTTTTAGTTTTGATATTTAAAAAATGTATTTCTAAGGAGGGGTGTTTGGTAAAAGTGATAATTAAGCGCTTACCAAAAACATTTACCGTGTAACCCCTTATCGGTAAGAGTTACCACCCCAACTCACCTTATCTCATAAGTGTTAGCTGGAGCAGAGGCACCATTTTTACCTACCAGATAAGATTCTTGGTCCTTGTTATTCATCAATGAGAATATGAGAAAGGTAAAGTTATTTTTCTTCTATGGTAAGTTCATGTTTAGACTAATCAACTTATGAATGAAAGTAAGATTGAGAGAGCTGGTTTTTGTATTTGTGATTTTTGTTGTGTTTCTATTTTATGTATTATGATTGAAGCAATTGTTAATGGAAATGAATTTGCTTTTGGTTATCTGTTTGAAGCAATTGGGAATGAAATGATGTAATGTTTGCTTTTTGTTGTGTTTCTATTTTATGTATTGTGATTGAAGCAATTGGGAATGAATATGAAATGCAACTGAAATGCCAAACAGATGTTGTGTTTCTGTTTTATGTATTTTGGTTATCTGTTTGTTGTGTTTATGTTTTATGTTTGTGCATTTGAAATGCAATGGAAATGGCAAACAGATGCAATTGAAATGCATGCATACATACATACATATCTGTTTTTATCTGTTTGTGCATACATACATACATACATATCTGTTTGTGCATACATACATATATGTTTGTATCTGTTTGTGCATACATACATATCTGTTTGTGCATTTGAAATGCCAAATAAATGCCAATAAAATCCAAAAGAAATGCAATTGAAATGTTAAATAGATGCAAATGAAATCCAAAAGAGATGCAATTGAAATGCCAAACACATTCAATTGAAATGCCATATATATTTAGATGTGTGTTTACAATACCATACTTGAAGCATTTACAAGACCCAAAAGTAGTCCCAATCTGCCAAAACACTACAAGACCCAAGTTTGTCTTCCCAAAAAAGTGGTCCTAATATGATTTTGTGCATTTGACCATTCAAAAGATTACAAGACCCAAAAAAGTTTGTCTTCCCAAACAAGATTAATCTAAATCTAGTGGGTGTTCATCAGTACTCCCTTCCCCTATATCCACTTTCTTTCCAAGTTTCTTCTTTGTTATCCTTTCTGAAGCTCTCCTAACCCTTTGCACTGGTGGTACTGGCGGTGTCCTTGGTGGTTCTGTTGAGACTGGTGGTTGTGTTGAGACTGGTAGTTATGTTGACACTGGTGGTGCCCTTTCATGGCTGCTCTCTTGAACAACAGCTGAACCTGCAATAGAAAAGCAAACTATTAGTTTCTTGTGAGTGTGTATATGTTAGTTAAACTGTTAGTTTGTGCATACCTTCTGTTGTACCTTCATGTGTTTTAGACTCACCTTTCTTGATCTTCCAACAAGTCAATTTGTTGTGCCATGTTTCCTTACAAAGAGTGCACCTCAATACAACACCAGACCTTGGAATTCTTGTTTTGCCCTGAAGGTCCATCTCTGATTCATCTCTTTTCCTTTTTACTATTGGTCTTCCAAGAAGTCTCCTTTGCTTTGGAGGCAATGGCTTGGCATAGTCAACTTCATGCCACATATCACTACCATTAAGTAGCCTAATGATATACCTGTAACACCTTAAAAACATATCAATTTTGAACCATGGTGCCACATACTCTTCTGCATTCCCATTGAGGTTTGAAATGGCTGCCATTCCATGCACATAGGGGACACCAGTTAACTGCCAAGCTCTACATCCACATGTCTTATTGATAAGGTCCACATCATATACATCATTGCCAAGTCTGGCCTCAAGCTGTTGAAATCCAGAAGGCAAAACTGCCCAATGTATGTCCAAGTATTTGCATTTAGAAATTAAACATAGAAACACAACAACAATATAAAAAAGACAACAACAATATGGAGACTAACCTTTGTTGTTTCTTTAACTTTTCTAACTTCACTCTTATAGAAGGGCATATGTCCAAGTTCCAAGCTTCTCCCTTTTTCTTCATATCATACATCCTAGTCATAACATAAATTCTAACCTCTTCCAACATGGTAATGATGGGTCTCTTCCTAGCCTCCTCAAGTACAGAATTGAAACTTTCTGAAATGTCATTTTCATATGCATCAGAACATCTATCTACTTGGAAAAATGCTTTACACCAACTTTAGGGTCCCTTTCCATCAAATGTGTATAGGCTAGTGGTTCAAGTACCCTAATTTCCTTCATATGGTGCTCAAACATTTGTTTGGTGGTAGATCCAGCATCAGACCAGAAAAGCTTTCTGAAGTGTTCACCTTTAAATCTTTTCCTAAAATTAGCATAGATGTACGTAGCACATTGTCTATGCTCTGCTGCTGGAACCCTTTCGCTTATTGCCTCTAATAATCCCTGTATGCATAAAACATTTAGATAAGACATTAGCTAGCTAATAAAGAAGTAGGCTAATAAAGTAGAAAATTAGATAGTACATTGTGTCCATCTTATATGATAGTTAGTCCATGTCCAATTCCCATTTGAATGTCATCAACTAGAAGATCAACAAACCACTTCCATGTTTCTTTATTTTCAACTGTAACAACAACCCAGCAAGAGGGTATATCTCGTTGTTTGCATCCCTACCAACAGCTGCAAGCAATTGGCCTCTGCATACACCCTTCAAAAAGCACCCATCTAATCCTATTACCCTCCTACAGCCTTCAATCCACCCATCTTTGACACCCTTAAAACAAACATAAAACTTTGAGAAATAGGCCTTCCCGTCTGGCATCACATCCACATCTATCTTAATTGTTGATCCAGGGTTTGACCTCATAAGTTCCTCTCCATAACTCCATACTTTAGCATAGTGTTCCACTAAACTACCCTCTATCTCATCTAAAACATATTTCTTTGCATTTCTGCATTGACCAACACTAGCAATCAAGTTAAATCCTTACTGATCAGACCTTTTAGTTTTCTTAAACTCAACCTTGGGTTCTGCAAAATTTCATTCTTCATATGCTTGCCAATCCATTTATAAGTTACAATAAACCAAACTTGAAGACTCTTGAACAATTATGGTTTGCAATCAAGGTCTTTATCTGGAAAGAGCTTTCACCATTCCAGGTTGCCCACAATCTAAAAGGACAACCATTTCCCTTATCTTTACTACATTTCACTAACAATCTACTTTTATCATTTTTTCATACCATAGATCAAACCCTCCTGCTACTGCATAATTAGTTACACACTACTTCAACTCCAAAGGATTGGAGAATTTCATACCCAAAACTTGTACCATTTTGTTCCATTCGAGGTTGTCGTTATACACAAATACACAGGGAGACTATCTGATACTCTAACAGATATGGGAATACCTGATAGCTTGTGTAGAAAAGCATCACCATCTGTGTTGTCAAAGGTAGGAACTTCTTCATCAACTTCATGCTCATATTAANTCTTTGTCATCATCCAGCTGTTGCCCTTCATCTTCATTACCTTCTTCGTATACAGCTTCCTCATCAACCCAGTCAATAATCGGTTTCTTTTCATGGTCGACGTATATAGTAATGCTTAGATCATTGCCATCACTGTAACCATCAGAAAGAAACTCAAGGTAATCACACTCATTATCAAGTCTCCTAATACCATTTGCCAGCCTTTCCTTTGAAATGCAGTAGTAGATATCATTGTAGCTCCCTTTAATCAAGTTTTGAAGCCAGATCTTGAACTCCCTAAGGTCCATTGAACCAAAATTGACATCATTGATACAAACCCTAACTGAGTCCAAGTAAACGAATGGATTTCGTGAAAATCTTCCATTGTAATGCACATTTACTGTCAATAAATTACCAGTAGATGAATCCCTAGCCATATCGATCTCTGATTAATCTCCAATTATATAGTCGTCAAAACCCTAATAGATCATCGGTGAGAAGGGTTTGTGAAGCAAAGGGTTTGGGTTTTTGATCGTGGGTGAGAAGGGTTTCAGTATGTTTTATTGATTTTAGTTGCCACGTAATTAAGTTTAATTGCCATGTAATTGATTTTAATTGCCACGTAAGAAAAAACCGGTTGTTACCAGTAAAAATGGTATAATATGTACAAAAAAAGAGAGTTAAATGGTATATTAAGTACAAAAAATAGTTCAATGGTAATATGTGTACATATCGAATAGTTAGTTACCCTCCCAAGTCATTTGCCCTTTTAAGAAAGTCACATGATTTAAAAATGATTCCAACAGTGCCACAACCACAAATACCCACAACACATCAAAGTCTCATAATTTGTTAGAGAAATGAATGAAGAAAAGTTTAAATCAAAACATAAGTTAGAAGAAAATCAATTCCCAAGAGTTACTATTTTAAGCTTTTATAATATTATAATAGAAAAATGAAAGCATTAAAAATTACTATTTGAAGCTTAAGCAAATCAAATACATGATATGCTATTTTTCCCTTTTGACTC
>LUCG01079899.1:0-10520 GCA_001633085.1 Carthamus tinctorius | reverse complement strand
CAAAATCTCAGATCTCAAATTCAGAAAATTTTCATACCTCAATTCTTCAACAAATTAGGCTCTGATACCACTTGTTGCACCAGGTTCAAGCTCTAATCATTGTGGAAGCATGTAGAGAATGAATTGGAAAGCCATGGATCATTGATCTTGATGAAATCATGTACACACAGTAGTTACACCAAGAACACACATAGTAACTCTATCAGCTCTCTCAAACACTCTCTGTTTTACAATTAAGTGCGTAGTTACAACTGAACACTCTCAAAGCTATTTATACTCAAACCTATTACACCCTTAACTAATCAACATATACACAAACTACCCTAACAATACAAATCTATTACAAAGCAAGTAAACTAACTAAGAAAGCAATAAACTTGACGTATCTTTGACTTTGCCGTTAATCTCACTTTAAGCACAATCTTGTGATCTCGGATACAATCTGATTTTGCACCCAACATTACGTGACACTCTCAAAGATGTTACGTGACACTTATTCACGCGAATGTTACGTGACACTGTTCACGTTACGCATTCTCCAAATATTATGTGACACTCTTCACGTAAGTCTCAAACACCTAGCCCTTCACGTAACATACATCATGTTACGTGACTTTCCAAATTTAGTAAGCTTCAACTAACACGTACTCTACCAACCTCAATCACGGAACATGCTCCTCGACGTAACATATGAAGTTTCCCATGCAAACCTCACGTAACATATGAATTTGCACTACAACAACCCATGTAACATATGAACTTCAACTTTCCACCATTTTTGACTTCTAATATCTTCAAATCTGATCAATACTAGCAATTCTAATCCACACAAATTCACCACCAAACTATTCTGATCACGAATC
The DNA here is from genome assembly GCA_001633085.1 of Carthamus tinctorius. Taxonomy (NCBI): domain Eukaryota; kingdom Viridiplantae; phylum Streptophyta; class Magnoliopsida; order Asterales; family Asteraceae; genus Carthamus; species Carthamus tinctorius. The sequence continues at coordinate 9,657 of LUCG01079899.1, read as the reverse complement.
TAAACTCAGATTCGTAATCAAACACCTAGAATCACAAAAAAATGATCAAAAACAATCAAAAATAGTGAACCACGAAATCTTCAATCTTATCCATCTTCAAATCTTCAATCTTCTTGCTTTAATTCACACTTTCCAGCTCTGATACCAATTGTTAAGCACAAGATGAATCAAATCATCATGATCTAGCTTAGATCATGATGAATCTAACAAGAATCTAGTAGAGAATCTTAGAGAGAGAAAGTAGAGAGAGAAAGCAATGAGAGAGAACTCAAATCATATGTCGTTCAATATTGAAAAACTTGAATACAATACAAGGCATAGGAGTATTTATACTCCTACCTTAAGAATGGAAAAGTTACATATTAAGTCCCTCAACTTCTTTAATAAACTTTGCACTAACACACTCCAAGGCTACTGGGAACCATGTGTTGGATCCTCAGGTTTCCTGAACAACTACGTGACAGAGGGGGAGTTTAAAACCTTTGCCACGAAAGTGTTCACCAAACTGGATGAGTTGCAAAGCCTATCCGGTACCAACTCAACCTACCCAAGAGGATCTTATGGCACAAACAAAAACGAACAAGCTTGCCATAGAAGTCAGGAAAGGATATACTAATGTAGAGGAGGTCACAGAAGGACATACCACTCAACTCTTATTCAAGATTACACATTGCCCTCTGAGATAATGCTTTACAAATGATAACCCACATAATTCTTCCTTCTGCAAGAGTGTACCTATAAATCATACAGAACTCTTCATCCTGGATAAGTTTTAATTCATGTAATCTGTTGTTCCCTGTAATCCACGTAATTTCGATTTCAGTATTGTAATATTTTACAGAGGTTGACCTTTTCTCCTCTTGTTCTTTCTGTCAATTTACTGTGTCGTACTTTATTTTTCAATACTTAGGTGGAGATTGTTAGCTCCCATAGGTCTCCGATGTAAAAGTATAGAAAAATGACTCTTAGGATTGACAGAAGAATAGTCTCAGAGGATCACAGAAGGTTCTGTATCAAAATGTGCAAAGGTATACAAGTGAAAGACGACAGAGCCTCTCAGGCTACTGACAGAGGGTCTGTGGATTTGGACCTCTGAGAAGAGTCTTGCAGAGCCTCTGAGGATGTTCATAGAGATTCTGTGAAAACATCCACTGTGATGTATTTGTTTCTTTACAAGTCTGTTAACCGCTCGTGCTTATCACGCGATACATACTTAACTGACTCTCATTCAACGTGTCAGATGAAGACACGTGTCATGATCTCTTTGTCATAGGTCGTTAGGAGTTTGTATAAATAGCGGGTTGGACTTTGTATTCAGTGTGCTTTTACGCTTAATGTTCAATACTTTTAGATTGGAATACACACAACTTATTGAGTGAAATTACTCTTGTTTAACACGTTCCAGTGTGTTCTTGCTGTTCTTACATCCATTTGGTAATTCTAGTTCAATTATGTTTGCTGTTTTGATTACTATTTGGATTTCTACTCACTGTTCGATTCTCTAGTTTATTCCGCTGCACTTTATTGTTAATTAAGTTTGAATTGAGTTTATTGATCAATACCATTGGAAGGATTTCGATCCAACAAAGGGAGCGTTTCGAATTGTGTTGGTACCTCAGGTCCCCAGAATGCTTACGTGACAAAGGGAGAGTTTCGAGCCTTTGCCACGGAAGTATTCAACAAACTGGATGAGTTGAAAAGCTCAGCCACCCCTTCCACATTATTTACCACCATTCTAACCGCCAACACAGAGGTTCTCAAGGGCCTGGTAGAGGCTTCTTTATCTATGAAGACTTACCTCACATCTGTCTAATAATCTACTGTTACCAAGTCTGATTTTGCTGCTCTCAAATCCTCTGTGGTTACAAAGGATGAACTTGTTGCTGCTTTGTCTTCCCTGTCTACCTCTGCAGACGTTCTTTAGAAATTCAAAAATGACCTTATGGAGGCTGACCAAAATTTGGTAACCGATCTGGAAACTGCATGGTACAATGATTATTCTTCGTTCAAAGATGATATCAAGCAGATGGTCAACAAAGCCATTGTGATGGGTCAAGCGTCATCCTCTGCCTCTGCAATTGTGAATTATTTGGCCACCAAGAGAGACTTAGAGGTCATGGTTGACAGTCTTGCCTCTGTAGTCCGCCGGCATCAAGAAAACATCACTCGTGACTTCTGAGCTTCTCATCATACTACTGCTTCTTACATCAGAGCCATGACTGACAATCTTTTGACAGAAGGAGTTCCATTCAGAAGTTCTTTGCGTACTTATGTTCGTGATGTTCCCTTCAACACTAATCTCAACATCAATGCCACTGTCTTATATGCAGAAGACCTCATTACCAAACTTGAAACTACTATCCAAGGTCTACTCGATAGTATTCTCCAACTATCCCCCACGACTTGCTCTGTGGATGCTGCCCCCACGCATGGTCCTCAGGATAAACAAGATCCTGATGATCATGAGGGGTAGATTAAGCAAGCAGGTACTTAGCCTCCGCCTCAGTCTCAGAGTGCTCAACCTTCAACACCCAAAGAAGCTACAACAGAAGGTCCCAAGACCATAGAAGGACCAAAGGCCTCTGAAAAAGAAGTTTTCTAGCGCACGTCCTCTACGCATAATCGAAACTACAGCAGAGTTAATCAAGAAGAGGGAGTCTCCAGCTAAAAAGAAAGACAAGGGGAAACGAATTGCCAGAACACCTCTGCAAAATGATTCTAGTTCTGATGAAGAACACTCTTTCAGACCCCTGAGGATGAAACACTGCTTAACGTGTTAAAAGAATCAGTTCTAACCGCCAAAGGTCAGCCAACTTTCGTTCCTCAGAGGATTCCCAAAGCTAGAGAGGGTACTTCCCCCAAACCTTCTACCAAGCCAACCTCTTCCACAGGGACGTTTGAAAATCTTGGGGATTTTGGGCACCTTCAAGCTCTATCAGATGATTGTGTACAAAACATTATTGCTAAGATGGACAAATTCCAAAGCCACGTCCACCTCGATTTGCTGATCCTGTCAAAACCCTAGAAGAAGAATACCACTGGCTTTATGCAGAAAAGGAGACTTCTGCACCATTTGACCCAGAGCTGGTAGATCTGAATCCTGAAGAAAAATTCAAGCTAAGCCAAAAGATGAAGAAGGCAAATTTGGTGTTCAGCCCAAGAGTAATCAAAAGATTGGAGAGGGTATCCCCTCGGACCCTCTGTAAAAAGGATGATCTTCTGTGATAAAGTGATCACATGACTTACACGTGGATTCAGTTATCACCAACTCATGTAAAGCTTTCTAATTGGACCACGTGTCAAGACTTCCCTATGGTGGTTTAAAACTAGTATAAATAGTTAGTTTCATCATCATTGTTTGTAAGCACTTTTAGTACTGTAATGTCAAGTTCAATTGAATCAAATTGATTACATTCGAAGCTATGTTCTACTGTTCGTCTTCTTTATATGTTCTTCATCTTATCTGTTCAATGTTCTTATTTTGTGTTCATCATTCCAATTACTCTGCTTTAAGTCTTCCGCTGTCTTATATCTGTTTTGAGTAATTCAATACCAAATTGCGAATCTATTCGATCCTACAAGGTACGTTCGAGAATTTGGGAGATTTCGTCCAACTTCAGATCTCCACAGAAGGATGAGTTCAATACATAATAAACCAGATGGAACAAATCCCAAAACCTCCTCCTCCCAGATTTGTTGATCCAGTGAAGACTTTAGAAGAGGAGTACCACTGGCTATACGTAGCACAAGAGACCTCAGCTCCTTTTGATCCAGAGATGGTTGGTCTCTCTCCTAAAGAAAAGTACAAGTTATCCATGAAGATGAAGAAGGTTGACTTGGTGTTTAGCACAAGAATCATCAAACGGTTGGAAAGAATATCCCCTCGGACCCTCTGCAAGAAGCCTCACTGTTACACAGAATATGTGGTGGTCCGAGAGGGTGATCTCAAGTATACCTTCTCAGATGCAGATTTACAGAATCTCTGTGCATATGATCTACCCTTTCTTCATGAGCTGCTGAACAAGATGCTGGAAAACAAGTCTACATATGCAATTTCTTTAAGGCGTGTGTGTGAGGTAATGCATGCTCATAGTATGCACAACAGTTAAAGAGATTTCGAAATGGCCCAGCAACTTGGCCAAAGTTTGTTCAGAACAACCGCTCCTCTTATCCACCCTCCGTGGATTCAAGATGTTCCCATCAACAGTGTGATCAATATGCCTCATAGAGGATTCACCTACATTGATGAATACGGGACTCTTAAGTTTTATGATCCGATGGAAGCGTGCAAGTATTCAACCAATACTCTAAGGAAAATTTATGATATTATGATGAGGGAAGTAGAGGCAGCGCGCATTACCAAAGAAGAAATTACAAGTGTTGCTGACAGTATCAGAGGCCAAGTGGGTTACAGAGCTCTACTGTTGAGAATGTATGAAACGTTAAGGACTGATACCTTCAATTCTATTGATGACTTCGCAGACAAGTAGTAGATTTTTTTTCTTTTCATGTAATTTCAACGTTCTGTAATGAAAATTATATTTTCCTTTCAGGTTTGTAAAGTTTATTTTTTCCATACTTAGGGGGGAGATTGTTAGCTCCATTTCTTATCCATGTAAAAGTATGTGAAAAAATCACAAGTGGGAAGATCGCAAAAGTATCTTCCGCAGAGGACAGCCGACAAAAGGGCCAAAATTGTACAAGTCAAATGTCACAGAACCTCTTGGGCACCTCACAGAGGTTCTGTAGAAAACCCCCTCTGTGGATGATGACTCTCTGCCATTTAAACAAACCTAGCCTGTCACATGTCTTGCACTNGCTCTTGTATTTTGATTGGTCCACGTGTCAAGACTTCCCATAGGCGGTTTAGGACTAGTATAAATAGCTAGCTTTCCTTTGTAATTTCTTATGCTTCAAGTACTATAAAAGTCAAGTTCAATTGAATGAATTGATCACCATTGAAGCTAAGTTTCATTGTCATATTCTTTGCTTTACTGTTTATTCTGCTTGATTGTGTTCCTAATCATACTCTGTTTTATACTCAATTAAGTCTGCCGCTGTTCATATATCTTTTGTGAGTATCTAATAGAGTAAATCACTACCAAGCTGTGAATTTGTGATCCAACAGTCCTGACCACAATGGTAAGGAAGTTGATCTCTGATGTATTTGACTACTAGTAGACCATATATTATGTTTGCTACATGTGTATGTGCAAGGTATCAGGCTAAACCAAAGGAATCACATCTAGCTACAGTTAAAAGGATTTTGAGATATCTGAAAGGCACTCCTGATTATGGTTTGTGGTATCCAAAGGGTCTTGGTTTTGAGTTTCAAGCTTATACTGATGCTGATTATGGTGGTTGTAATATGGATAGAAAGAGCACTTTAGGTCATTTACAGTTTCCGGGGAATAAGTTGGTTTCTTGGGCATCTAAAAAACAATAGGGTGTTTCAACTTCTACAGCTGAGTCAGAATACGTGGCTGCCGCTAGTTGTTGTTCTCAAGTATTGTGGATGTAAACACAACTTAGAGACTATGGATTTCAGTACAAAAAGATTCCCATTTACTGTGATTCTAAGAGTGCTATAGCTATTTCAACAATCCAGTACAACCCTCAAAGACCAAACACATTGATATCATGTATCATTTTCTGAAAGATCATGTGGAGAAGGAGAATATTGAACTATACTTTGTCAGTACTGAATATCAACTTGCTGGTCTATTTACCAAGGCTTTGGATGAGAAGAGATTTAAATTTCTTATTTCAAGACTTGGTATGAGAGATAGAAAGATATAAAATTCATATACTATGTATTTCCATTTATATAGATTGATATATATTATCTGTTTATATAAATAGAAATACTAAGTATATGTCTTTTATTTTTTTATTGTTCTTGTTGATTTTTCTTTTCTTTTTGATATTATTCTTTCTTCTGCCTACTAATGGGTTTGTTCAAGTGCATGCAATATTTTAGGGGGAGCTTCTGTATTCTACAAGTAAATCAGATAATTCAGGTATGCTTAGGTTTAGGGGGAGTGATAAGCTTGCTACATTCAAGGGGGAGTATCTCAATCACGTAACATGATATGTTGATTCACATGCATTAAAGTTGAAGTATTAATGTTACGTGTGCATGTTATTGTACACGTAACATGTACATGTTAGTGTACACGTTCATTGGTTCCGTGTGCATCCAATGTTACGGGTCATGTGGCACTCTTATGTTATGTGCCTTTGTTACATATCACGTGACATGCACATGTTACGTATTCGACTCACGTAACATTCATGATAAGTATGTGACTCGTAATATTTTTCATGTTACGGGTCATACGTGTTTCACTATGAGTTAAATGCTTATGTATGTGTGCCACGTAATATCTTCATGTTACGTGCACAGTAACACGTGCATCTTACAATACCCGTAACATTGTTATGTTATGGGACTTCATGATGTTACGCATCTCTTCAGAAGACCTGCAACATCTTTCAACAAATGGTTGAGTGCTCACGTGGCATAATGATGTCATCCATTTCCTTCATCTTCTTCCCGCTATATATATTCTTTCAAATTCAAAGTCCAATCTTTCTGGATTTTCCTGATTGTGCGTATCCTTTGAAGTTGAAGACTGTTGAAGATTCTTAGCTTAGTATTTCAGTGTGTGTACTTGTATTCGACATCTGTGTCACTACATTTCCAATATGTATTCCATCGAAATCATATATCGATTAGGAATGTAGTTCAAATCCTTTGTGATAAACTCATCTAAATAATGTGTAAACTATCTTGGGTTTGTTATGTTTGGATTTTCCAATAGTGTGTATGATTCATTGTGGGAATCATTTTGGACTTGGGACTTAGAACACTTATTGTTTTTCGATTCAGACTTAAGACCTTCAAATCAAAATGACAAACAAAATCAGTTAAATGGAATAGTAAATTGATGACATGTTCAATGCCATGCATGTTACTGGATGAATGTATCATATCCCAAAATGAATAGTTCTTCTCGTGAGATGAATAACTCATCTCATGAGATGAATACTTCATCTCATGAGATGAATAGTACAATGCCCGTAACAAGATCACAAGCAACCAATACCTGTAACATCAACTATGCTTGTACCATCAAGATAACAAGTTATCTAGACCCGTAACATGATCAAGGCCGAAACATTCTTTTGGGCCTAGATATTATACGACCCGTAATATTTTTGGCCTAGAACTTATAAAGCCCGTAACATCAATTACGAGGCTACATTTCTATTGGGCCTTGTACTTCTGTTACGTGGGTCTACATTAATGTTACTTGGGCTTGCAACTTCAGTTACTTGGGTTAAATGGGCAATTGTTATTTAGGTTTTCTTGGACTAGTAACATGTCATTTAAATTGTTGGCAAAAAACATATTTTATTCGTTTAAATGTTTTTTTAAATCATTCTTGGTCTTACTGAATTTTTAATGTTTCCCAAGTCTCACACTTTGTGAATTTGTTCAAACCTAATTCACTAATTATTCAAAATTAATAAAAGATTTAAATGACATATCTAATTTTTAATTTGATCATCATATAACGGATATGGGGTCGTACATTTTCCTGATACCCATACTCTTCAAGTTCCTAGAGTAGTCTCTGTCAGAACTTCTGATCATCAACCGAATCTTAATGCGGACATGCAGCTTCAGCAAGATGCTTTATTTCTTGAGCAGAAGTCAAAAAATGTGGCCTATTCACCTTATGCCAAGAACAATGCACCAGTCATTGCTGAGTGAGGTATTGAAGATGTAACACCCCATTTCTTAAAGTTAAACAAATTAACTTCTTATGTTAAATTTTTAGCCATTTGATGACCTTTGTGTAAATTGCTGAGGTCTAGGGGCCGAAGTGTCATTGTAGTTAGTTGAGGGTGACCTCTAGCACTTATATAAGGGAGTTTAAACCCTCAAATCCCTCTTTTTCCTGCATTGTACGAGATTGAGAGGAAGACAAAGAGTTGTAGAGATTTTTGGTGCAATTGGAGAAGGAGGTCTCCGTTGGAAGTTAACTGGGTAGATTACGTGTTACGTTGGCGTTGGTAGCGAAAGGTAATCATCTTGTTATGTTTCTTTATACGTCAATTGATAATTTTGCTTTTGGTTAGGGTTTTGTTGGGATTATATGAATTGATGATCTTTGGATCATCAATTAGGCGATATAAGTCGAATACTTGGAATTGTATTGTAAGAAAATATCATAGGGATCAATTATTGTGTTCAAGTTGGTAAATTTGATGCAAAAATCGGGATTTGTTGGTGTTTGGGGGCTGTTCTCGAAGCCGACCCGCAGAAGTGAAATCTGCGGGTAACGGCGGGTAGCCCGCGGGTGGGGAGCCGCGGCTGACCTGNTAGGATTTGAGAGCCAATGAGATAGTTATACTATGTCCATGGCTCGAGGTTTCGGGTACGGTTTTGAATTGTGCTTGAAAAGTTGTTTATAGGTATGTTATGTGTATGTTTAGGTGCTTGAATCTTCACGTGCGCTCTATTCATCAAATTGTGTAGTTCAGACTCTATTGTCAGGTGAGTACATTAACCTGCGTTCAAGTTGTTATGTATATGATCATAGTGCATGTATGATGAATGTTTGTATCTGGCATGTAATTTTCACGATAGTACCTATGGAGGTGTTTACACCCCTAGGAAAGATGGGTTCAGAGACATGGTACCAGTGTCAGTCATGATACTCCTGGTGTTCACACCTTGAGTAATTTGGTCACGATGCATGTCCAGATATATTTATGCCTATGTTTTGTTTATGCTTCATAGAACCTAGGTTTGTGCTCACTAAGCTTGTTCTTAACCCGTTGTGGTTTCATGTGGTTTAGTCTTAGGTACCTCGTCAAAGGACAAGGGAAAGTCTCATGCTTGATGGCTCGCGGTGGATCGGTTCAGCTAGAAATGACTCGCATTTTAAACATTAAAGAACAATTTATTATGTTACTTTGAAATGGATTAATGTTTTTGGTTAAATTACTTAACGATTTCACTTATGGACCCGTTTTGGGGATTATATTTACATTTTGGTTATGAAAGCTTCCGAAAACGTTTTTGAATACTTAATTCCTTCTATTGCCGTCAAATATTTGATATTTGGGACAAAGGTGTTTCAATTGGTATCAGAGCCTCAGTTTGAGGGATTCAGGTGTTCCCGGGTAGTGAATGCTTGAACTCAAACTTAAGCTTTGGGGTTTTCAAAACAAAGTAACCAAAGAAAAGAAATTTTGTTTAAGCAAAAAGAGTTAGAGCTGAACTGAGATCCGGAGCATCAAGATGGGGGTGAGCACCCTAGACTCTATTGAGAGATTATTGTAAGTGACTTAATGATAGCCATGAACACTGTTAGATGGTTATAATCAGTTGTTATGAGTCTGATAGTTATGTTTTTACTTTCATGATGCCATGTTTAGCTACTATGAATACGGTAGATATGGAATTGAACTTATGATACTATGATTATGTTATGGCATGAAAGTGATGATGTTAGACGTGTTTAAATTGGTAGAATAGCTGGGAGTGCTTATGGCACTATAGTGATAGACAACTACTATTAGGAATGCTATTAGTAGTGCATGTTTATGTATTATGTGAATGACTGAGTTTGGGGAGTGGCC
>LUCG01079886.1:0-10340 GCA_001633085.1 Carthamus tinctorius | reverse complement strand
TCGAACAACCCGATTCGAAGAATTCGAGAAACCCGAAATTCGACTCGATGAACACCCCTAGCTTTTAGTGAAAACTCATTTTACCATCTTTTTTCATTTCTTGGTGTCATGCACTCAAACCCTTAAAAATGTAATAAGCACCTGAAGCCAAAAGCCCAGTCGAAGATATTATTAGATTTACTCATAGTCATATCATTTTTTTTTCTAAATAAATTATCTCACAGATTAATTATTCCAATATAAAGGGAGTGCATTGCTAACATCGTCAATAGCTTTTCTTAGGGGTAGGTGGTGGTCACCCTAGTGTTTAATTTCAGAAGCAAGTAAAATACACTGAACACTATTGAGGTGTACAGCATAATAGAAACTCACCTATCAGAGCTACAACTGATAATTTTTCGCCCATTTCCAGTGAGTTTTACTGAAGTCACAGCAGCTGAATGATCATCAACGCTTGCTATCAGATCAAAATTCCTGATATAGGAAAATTACATATCAAAAAAGGATGACCATGGAACTCTAACATTGTCTATCAAGGGTAAAAGTGACAAAAGTCAAACCTGTTAACATCAAAAAGTTGTATCATTCTATCGCGTCCTCCTGAAGCTAGAAAATAGTAGCTTTCTAAATCCTCTGCTGAATTAATTCTCTTTTTGACTGGCAAGCTGAAATTTAAGGAAAGAATTTCTGCTTTATGAACATCCTGCAAGCATAGTTGATGAGTGTGATTAGGTGCAAAACACAGAATAAAACAGGAAACAATATTTTGAGCATGCAGTCATTGATAAATCAGAACTTTATCATCTCAAAACCTGTATGCATGTATAGTCGGACGTGCTTAAGTTAAAGATATGCAGATTTCCATCACAATCACCAGCAGCAAGGTGCTTTCCATCCGAACTAACTGCCATAGATCGATATCCTTGACTGATAACACCTGATACTACTGATTCGCGTTCAAAAGTTCCAGCACCCACTGCAGAGAGAAAAAATGGATGAATCAACAACCAGCAACTCCATATTCAGATACTTGGAAGTAAAAACCATAACTCATGATTCTACCTAAACACGAAGTGCCAGCTGGTTCTTGTGATTCAGATTGCAAGGCAAGATCCCATAGCCTAATAGTACCATCTGCTGAACAAGTTGCAAAAGAAACTCCACCATTGCAACCTCTAGCAACACATGCAAGAGAAGGATCATGCATGTTTTCACATGAAAGATTCTGGACATCCCATATGCAGGCACCATGTGAAACTAGCACACAACACTTGGTAGCCTAAACAACAAAACAGTTCTTCATCGGACTCAGTTGTCATAATGTAAATGTTTCTAATATAAAGTCGGTACTGTACTTAATTGGCAACAAGAATATACTAATTGAAAATGAATCAAAAAAGCAAGGTTTTTGAAATCGATTAATAAAATATTGAACAATCACCTGGAATTTTCCATGAATGTTCCAAATATAGAGACTATGGTCTCTGTAAACCACCACTGCAAAATAGAAGGCTTAACATGATTCTTGATCCCTTGCTCGAAAACTTGATTATATATAAATATTGATAATGATGTTCTTGAATAATTGCTCAAATAGAAATAAGGCAAATGTAAAACATCATGAAGCTAGCCTACCTCCAGACCATTGCTGGATACCATAAAGGAATTTGAAATCCCTAAATCTAATTTTAGAGAATGACGCTTACCGAGCTTTTCTGAGGTAGAGAACTGACAAGCTATTGCATCTGGAAAGGTAGGTGGTTGCTGAATTCCCATTTGCGAGACTTCCGACTGGAATTGGGTATTGGTTGTCTTGTTGCTTTGTTTGCCTTCGCTATAATGTAAGCTTCCAGCATATTCAAGGGAACCAACGGTGTACAGCTTTACCTCTCCATTATTGCATGCACAGGCAACGAACTCTCGTGATGTAGATAATGCATAGCCTTTCTCAACCTAATTGTTGTATACAGAAAATAGGTGGAACACGACAAGATATGAGAAAGATATAAAAGCAAAGATCAAAAGTTCAAATGCACCTTACTAGCAACACTTTACTCTTAAAAATACAAACAAAAAATGAATTAGGCAAGAACACAAAATAAGTGCCACCTTTTTGTGATCTACATGACATGGAGATTGCAGGAATAAATATTGTTTGCAAAACAATTTGAACAAACAGCTTGATGAATCTATATTGGGATAGCCACTCAACTATTCCATATACCAAAGTCAAGTATTCCATGAGAGGACCAAGCATAATCGAGTTGGTTGCTATTTGATCAACGACCGTGTTGTATGGACGCATAAAAACCCTCCATCAATCCAATTAGTACACATTAGGAATTTAGGACCGGGCACCGACTTGCAAAGATTCTCACAAAGCCATGACGGAAAGCAGAAACACATTTTATGTAACAAATTGGGCAATTAACATCTTCACTCCATTGAAGATCTTAGATGGTAAATTAGGGTTAAACTTTCTTGTTTTAAAAGTATGTTGCCTTATATAGATCCCTAAGTTGTATATACAATCATGCAATCCTGTCTTGTTAATCCATATAGAAAATACTTGGTGTCCTGAATATGGATTTACATGCAATTGCATTTACCTTTAGATTCACCGAACGTGTAATTGTCAACCCACCATGTAGAAGGCATAAAACACCTGTAAATCAGAAAGAAAAAAATATTTTTGATATGTAAATACAAACTAAAACAAATTTGGTCCACGAAAAAGCAATACAAACCATCTACCTGAATCTGTTAGCACATAAACAAGTACCAGTTCACCACTCTTGCCATCAGCTAGATTCCCATTAGTCTTCAAAGATGATGTGATAGCAATAAATGTACAAGCTTTGTGATGACCAAGATTAACAGTTTTTCCATGCATACTTAGTGATAATGAGTTAGTTTTAGCTCGAGATTTTGTAGGCAATCCAACTGTCCATATCTTCAAATGCTTCTTTCCAGCAGTCAAGATGAAATTTGCATCCACTGAAAAGCTAACAGATGTCACAGCCAAAAAAGATGAACATGCTTTCAGCTTTTTAACTAGTCTCCCACTTCGCCAATCCCAAAGGCATAGGTATCCATCTTGAGGAAATCCAACCGATACTAGATGCTTACCTGGATTTATAAGAAGATGGAATAGAGGAAGATGCAAATAACAAATGAATATAATATATTCCGGGATATCGTTTATCAATTCCTTTCACGCAAGTGAGACTGTCAATGGAGTATATTTAAAAAGATACTAGAGAGATAACTGACTTGCTTCAACTAACCATCTGGTGAAAAAGCCATGCATGCTACACCATATTGATGGCCTTTCAGTTCTGAAACAGAAGCCAAAGTTGCAGAGCTCCAAACTACTATGGCAGGTTGATGTCCTGACTGAATGATGTAAGTACAGAAAATACAAGTGGTCAATAATTTCAGAAAGTCTTCCAACACTTCTACTAGGAAATATCAGAGGTAGAAGTTGCACTTTTAGGCAACCACTGATCAAGATGAAAAAATATAATAAAAGAGGATAAAAACAAAGGTAGAAAAAGAAGACAGTGCATTAAGCTTTTATCCAATAGATGAAAAGCAATATAACACTTGCAAACATTCAGTCAGTAAAGCCTTCTCTGATGATGCGAGTATATTTGTCTGAAGTTTAGCCATGCAGAAGAGGTGTTGGGTTCTGGTGAGAAGTTGAGGTTAATGTGAGAAGCCTGAGAAGTGATTGTCAACCGTTGGATGCATATGGATGCACTTAGGATGAGATACACCAAGATAAGATGCACCAAGATGTACTAGATGAATTCCCTTGTAAAGCGCAGTTCATGGGATGGCATGAGATTAATAGAGATCAAGGGTTCAAATCCACTTCTCACGCTTCTCACCGTTAACTCAACTTCTCACACGATCCTTTGCTTGCAAAAAAGTCTTTAAAGTAAAGTTAGTTTCTGTATTCGTGCAAAGAATGGAAGCAGTCACACATCTTCACTGCTATTCAATTTTTTGTAGACATGCATAATGTGAAAGCCTATTCTATTAAAGTTCTACAGACTAAAAAAATCAATGGACTAGATCCCCAAGCAACTAGCTTATGAAAAGTCTAATATTTATTTATGTAACGAAATGATTTATGCAAGGATTTCAGTCGTTCCAACCAAGAATATATTGCACCAAATATGATAAATAGATAAAAGGTGGCATTGATATTTCTTAAGCTATCATCAAGAAACTCAATCTTTTTTCATAAAGATCGAGAAACTGAAGCCTTTTTAAAAGAACAAGAAATTCAAGCTTGTTACGTCTAAGATAAAGATCTACGTTGTTGAGCCCTCTTTTATAGCAGTTAAGATTTCACGTAGTTGATACGTTTAAAATATGTAAGATCATAAGTGAGGCCTTTGATCCAAGTCTCCCTTAGTTGCATTTATGATCATATATGCATGTCATTAGGCTGTTACATAGTATGTACACATTACGGAGTCTCTGTAAGTAAGCTAGAGTTAATAGCACATCAACTTTAGTAAATCAAATTACTACTCCTTGCAATCCCATTTAGAATGCAAAAAGATCAAACTATATGGTAAACTTGAAAACATTTAACTCTAGCAAAGAACTTCATGAGAATTCCATTTTAGAATCAACTTTCAGAATCCAAAAAAATCAGATAAACATGTCACTATGAGCTGTAAACTTTAATATACTTGGTATTGTTACATTTAAGAGAAAAAAGTTATTAACTAGACTCTAATTGTCAAACATAAGAATCGTTAGTTATATGTTTTTTGATCAGCATTTCAATAAAAACTTTATTTCCTAAATGCAAACAGACCCAATTAACAATAAGAAAGAAAAAAAAGGAGTCAATCACAAAAGGCAAACTGGAGATTTATGTAGAAAGTAATATAGACCTCTCCAGCCGCAATGTAGGTTCCATCTTGAGAGACAGCAACACAGGTGAAGGGCTTAGGCGAACGATTAGACACCATAAGGTGCGATTGGGTCCCTAAATCGACGTCGTAAAGCACCACAACACACCCTGCGATATAAACGAACTTGGAATCGAAAAAGCTAGAAGCCAAACCATTGCCATTGGTCGTCGTCAACCCAATGATCTCTTCCAAATCGAACTGCAGATTCAAAATACAAATTACAATCGAATGAAAACAGAGCCCTAACTATAAATTATATGAAATGTTAGGGCATTTAAAAATGTATTAGAGTATGATGAATATATTAATTACCTTAGAAGAAGAAGAAGAAGAAGAAGAAGAAGTTGGAGGCTTCTTGAGCTTGCGGGTTGGGTTCATGGCTTTGGATTGAAGCCGTACAGCAAGCAATGGGGGGTTTTGAGTGTGAATTAATGGTGTTTAAGGAGGAGAGAATGAAGCGGGAAATATATGCAAATTAAAAGATATATCGCCTGCATAGGTTACGGTTCCATTTTACTTTTTTTAGTAATCATTTTATCCTTTTGGAGTTTTGGGTAAATTACATAGTTGGTTTGTTGGACTGTTGTCTCTTTTTTACAATAATTATGGATTTGGTTCTTGTGATTCACATTTTTTTTGTACTGTTGGTCCCTATGGTTTTCACTATATTGTACTATTGGTCCCTATACTTGACGGACTGAAAGTTAAGGACAAGGACCAACAGTGCAAAAAAAAATGTAAACTATAGGGACCAAATCCATAATTATTTCGAAAGAAGGACCAACAGTACAATAAAGAGTAAATCACAAGGACCAATTATGTAATTTACCCTATTCCTTTTGTCCATCAGTGGTTATCTTGTGGTTTAAAAACTGTTTTTTTTTTCCATCTCTATAGTTTCGTTTTTATAACGGTTTTTGTCCTTACGGTTTAAAAACTATTTTTTTGTTCATGTGGTTTCCATTTGCTTCTATTTTTGTCCTTGCGTGTAGTAGCATTACAAAAAAGTTGTTAACCCCTCCCATGTGCCCATCATGTGAGGGGCAATTGTGTTTTTTCCCATTTCCTTTTTATTTTAACCAGTTGAAGATAAATTATTTCCACTTTAAAACCTAACCCTTTCTTGTCATGGCATATGTAAATCAAGATCAACCAAAAATTAAAACCAAAATCAGTATTAACAATCCTTTTGCAAGATTGCCTCCATCGATGTCAGGAATTTCCTTGGAAATCAAAATCAATACAAGAGTGGTGCTTGTGGAGATGGCATGAGATCACGTTAGAAGTACTGTTTTTGGTGAGAAGTACTTTGAAACCGTTGATTACTATTAATCAAATACCCTTCCATGAACTACGACTTGAAAGAGAATTGATTCGGTGCATCTCATTCTAATATTCGTCCATTTACAGGGTTGTTTGTTATGGCTGCAGGTTTGTGTTTCATTGACTTTTTATGTTTTTAGTTGAGTTGAGGAGCTATTTGAGCTTTTGGAGGTCAATTTTTTGGATATATCTTCTTAATATCCTTTTTTTTCTAGAGTCCAAGAAACTATCACTTTTTAAGGATTATTTTATATTTAGAGCTTATATCATTAATTTGGACTTCAAATGGTTCAGTTGTTTTCTATTGTTCAGCAGAGGTTTCCGGCTCAGTGGATTAGAAGGTTTAAGCATCTGGTTTTAGTGGCTGGCTGGTTGATTTTTTGTTTATCAGCCAGTAGATTTTCTGCTGCCTAGGTGTTGTTGTTTGAACCATATGAGAGGGTGCATCTCTATGGGAATAGCTGATTCCACCAAGAGAAGCATATTACAATTAGACAACTCCTTTTGCCAAATGAGATGTGAAAAATTGTACAAGCCTTGCAAAGTTGAGGTTTCCTTGCCATCTTAACAATCTCCCCAAAGGCATTTTTATTTTGTTTTCTACGATTCAGAGCTTCTTGAATGTCCAACTGAGGTCAAGAAACTAAAAGTGGTTCTCATTATTGGTGGTTTGTAATGGCTTCTCTTCTTAGTAATGTAAAGATACTTCTTTGTGGTAACACAAGAGTTGCATTTTTATTATATTATTTGTAGTTCGATTTTCCCAAGTAGGCTATGTTCTTTCTGCTATCTAGACACCTAATTTTCTTGCCACTCATCAAAGATATATTTGTTCCTTTTTGTGTGTTGGGTTTCCTTTCTAGTACGTGAAATCTGTCTATTCACAGCTTTTTACATGTCCTTGCAATCTTCAAGTGAAGCAAAAAAAAAATCCCCTGCAACTTCTTTTGTTTTCTTTGTGTTGACCAATGGTTCTTGCATATTTTATTCTAAATGTTGACTAGACTTTAACATATTCTCCTTGAAGTATCTTGGGCTTCTTTTCTTATATCAAAGCTCTTTTAGAGGTTAATTTGATGTGTTCTATATAATTCATGCAGCTTCACATCCATGGTCTACCGAGCACCGCAATTGTGCCAATTTTGTCTTTGGGTTAATCTGCTGCAGCACATCGATGCAGCTAATTTCCATGTCGTTTCAGGTTGTTCGATACAGCTTCAAGCAGGTGGTTAGGCAACAGGGGAAGGCTCGACATTTCGACATACAGTTTGAGTTTCAATTGCTCGGATATCCATCTGCCAGGTTCTGTTTTTTGGTATTTTGGTCATCGATAACTGTCATTAGCGGTCTAACAAATTCTGAGAATGTCTTATGGTAGCGTTACATCTTGTAAACCAGTCGTAATCCAGCCGGTTCTATAACAATCAAGCGTCCAGTGCCTTATTGGTTTTATGTTAAAGAAATTCGTTTGGTACTGTATTGCAAAGGGGCTTAGTTGGCTGGGATTTTTTATTATGTTAGTATTGGTTTGGTGGTGTATTTGGATTGTTGTATGGTTTGGTTTGCAAGTTTCAATAAATACCGCGTTTCAAAAAACATAATCCTTTAATTTTTTATATTTTGTTATTTAAAAAAAGCATTTGCTTTAATTTGTTTGCCTTATATTTTGTCATTTAAGCACTTCTACTTGTAGGTGTTATAGTCCAAACTCTTTCCTGTTCAATAGGTATATGGTTTAAAAACAAATCGCTGAAAAAAGTTATATGATACTTGGAATATACTTCTTTTCATTG
This sequence comes from Carthamus tinctorius, assembly GCA_001633085.1. Classification (NCBI taxonomy): domain Eukaryota; kingdom Viridiplantae; phylum Streptophyta; class Magnoliopsida; order Asterales; family Asteraceae; genus Carthamus; species Carthamus tinctorius. The sequence continues at coordinate 2,287 of LUCG01079886.1, read as the reverse complement.
GTCATTTTATAGTGTAGAACTATGGTAAGTGTTTGGTAAATTGCAACTCAAGGTTAAGGTTGTAGCTCAGAGACGTTTGATAAATGGCAACATATGTATATGTATTGTATACTTATGGGTCATTTATTAAACGTTTATCCGGTAAGTGCCTACCAAATAATTTACCTTAACGGTCGTATTTGACAAGAGTTGGGAATCTTACCCGGTAAAAGCGATGTAGAATCTTACCGGTAAGTGAGCTTGACGACTAATCATTGTAAGTGTTTAGCGGGTCAATTTTTGATACGAAACCATTTTGATGGACTACCATTTTTACTCGATAAAATACGTTGTAGTGTCAAATATTACCGGGTAAGTGTTTGGGTAAACAACCCTTTAGTATTTGTTGAAATCTAAGACAATAAATGTAGGTATTGTATTAACATCTAGGGCGTTTGGTTCATTTCAGGGAATGGGAATGAAAATGGGAATGTAGGAGAATGGGAATAGGAATATGTTGTTCGGTTAACCTATTATAATCAAAGAAAAATTGGTTCGTATTAAAAACATGTTTCTCCAACTTGAAAATACAAAAGATGTTTCATTTAACATCCATAGATGGAACAATGAATGGAAAAAAGAATTAAGCAGAAATAAAATTTTCACTCTTCTCAATTTGATCATGAATGGATTTTTTCTTCAAAATATTGTATTACCAAAAAAAAAACTTTGTGGACATTTCAACTTGGGAAAGAATAATTTATCGACAACGATACGATTTATCATTTAAGAAGATTGTCTTTTTAAATCTTATTCCTTGCATTGATGATTTCAATACCAAATGGGTTAGCTTTTATACTTATGTTACATGAACTATTTGTTTTTGTTAGGGATGGTCTCATAAGCCACTAACACCATTTCTTATAGATGGATAATTGAATTTAACATAATCAAAGGTAACACACATTATGACATCTTGAAAGTATTTGAGATATCAAAACTGAATCAAACTTAGATAAACTTTTATATCCCGCCGCATTGCACAGGTACAAAACTAGTATTATAAAGAAGCTAATACAGTTATTCTTGAAAAATTAAGAGGTATAGATTTTAAACCCTAATTTACAACTTGTTAAGTAATTTACAACCCACTTTCCACAAATCTCTTCTTAACCCACAATCATCCAATTTTTTTTATTTATAAACTAGGCCGACTTAAGTGACTTTTCATGATGACTTTGCCAAGAGATGTTATAAGAATTAGAAAACACATCTCTGTTATGATTTGTGAATCCTTGGACTTTATTAGGCCATCCGCAACGGGCCGGTGGAGGGGACCGGTACCCCCTTACCGACCGGTGCACACCATTGTGGATGAGGGGTAGGGTGACCGGTACCCTCCCCATCAGTGCCCATATGCCGGTACCCTCTCTTCTCTTCCTTTAGACAACCCTCTCTATCTCTCTCTTCTTTCTCTCTCTACCTTTTTTTTTCTTTTTTTTTAATCAATTAATTATTAGAGAAGGTATGAGGGGTACGGTTAAGAATGGTATGATATGATATAGGTAAGGTGTTAGTAAAGCTGATGTGGCAGCAGATATGGCCTGTATGGCCTGCACGGCTAAGGATGGCCTTAACACAACCATCATGAAAGATTTCACATTGATTTATATAATGCCATGGATCACCACATTAAGTGCATGAATTTTGACCATTAACCCTACCATAATAAAATTCTTGACAACTATCCATAAAATTCTTGATACACACTTGTCAAACTAGCTGATAACCTAGCTAATGACTGATAAGTTAGCTAATAGAGTGATAGCTGATAAGTTTGCTGGTAGCTGATAAGCTAGCTTACGAAAAAATTATGTTTGACAAAAACTAGCTTATGAGTATGTAAAATGACTAAAAAAGACATTTTTAATAAATAATCAATTACAAGTATTTTATAATATAATTAAGACAAATTNTGAAATAATATAGAATTGATTATTATTGTTATATATACACACTATAAATTTAGAATTTGTTGAACCAAATTTTAGAAAAATCTACATTAATTTATAATTTAAATTAATATTAAATATAATAAAAATGAAAATAAAATTGATCAACTTCACATATCTTAAATAATTAATAATTTTAAAAATATATAATTAAGAATTAGATATAAATATTTTTTATTAAAGTATTTAACATGTTTTAACTATATGACATGTTAAAAAATGTTTTAACTATAAATAATTATTATTTATTAATAATTAATATATAATTTTAATTAATAATAGTTAATATTAATAAG
>LUCG01079845.1:12228-39415 GCA_001633085.1 Carthamus tinctorius | reverse complement strand
ACGTCCACCGTAACTGAAGATGTGTGGCTGAGATTGTTCCTCGCTTTTTCTTAAATTGACATGATTCTCGTATGAACCTCCCTCTATATATATATTAGAATGTTTGGGAAAAATTATTTCATCTTAAAAATATTGAAAACTAGAAAAAAGAAGGTTGTTTTAAGATACAAAGGTTGTTTTAGGATACAAGTAACTTGCTGCATTTTTATTATAATACAAGGACTATCAACAATGGCAGTATTCGTCACAAACAAATTTAAGCTACCACTGTTGGTAGTCTTTGCAAAGAATCGCTATTCTAGTTTCATTTACATGCTATTGTAGCGGTTGTAGCAAGTCGATCCACGTACGTATAATGTGAAGCGTGAAGGTTAAGAGTTACCGATGGTAGACACAAACGGTACCAGTCTTTTGTAGTCCCGCCTTTGCCCAAGTATGCAATTATCAAGCACACGCCCAAGGATCAAACGGGTATTCTGCAAAGCCAACTCTTTAGGCGAAATAACCGTCTCAGTTAGGCTAGCTTTTACAGTTGATGTGGATCCTGGTGCAAACCCACGACCCAGAGTCTGCTTTGACGATCCACTACGAGCCATTAATAATGACTCGTCTGGATCGTGGTTGCGGGAGCCGTAGTTATGTAAAAGAGCTTCTAATACGCTTAGTGCCTCTGCACACAGACTGCTTTCGACTAACTGGGACATGAGTGCATACATATGTGGACCCTGAGCAGCACCAATGGGAATATGCTGAAGCAATTGCTTCAGTATTAGAAGAACAACACGCTGATATTCGTTGGGCCCATTCTCTAGAAGATTAAGCAAATGCCCAAACGCCATTGATGAGTGCTTCGATAGCCACTTATTACATAGCACCGGCGAGACACAAGAGAGTAGATTGTCTACGCTCTTGATTCTACCCTGTGAATAGGCCACTAAGACAGTAGCTAGATCGTCGACGGATTTTGCCTGACACCATATTGCCAGTCTCCCCGAAACCAAACGAGCCTTTTGATGTTGTTGGGGCGAAGTGGGTCCCACAACCGCCTCCGGGTTTAGATGTAAGCAGAGCCAGGGAAGCAAGCCCATGATGTGCATCAAGAGTCTGGTCTCTGGTTCCCCAAAGATCGAATCACAAGAGCGTATGGTTATCCTCGAGAGAACCTCGATTGAGATATCGTGACTCACGGTTGACATGAGTCCTTTAAGCACAAGAGGCTGCACGCCTTCAAAGGCTGGAACCTTCCCACCGGATGGCAAACCGACATCGTAACACCGTGAGTCTGTTCCTTGGAAGTCGTTGTCGATGACAGTGTGATCGAGCTCGTCTCTTGGCATGCTTGAAAGGAGAACGTTTTCCGTGGTTATGTCCCAAAATGCTAAATGGTCAATGACTCGAGCAAATAGCTCCAGTACCTGGCAATAAACATGAACAAAGTCTGTGTGCATCATGGCCACACATCCCCAGAACAGATGGGGATAGAGAATCACCTTCTCCGGCTCCACATTTTCCACCATCACTTGCAGCGTCAAGAGAATCTCCATAACGAAGCCCAAGACTGCGGGTACTGGGTTCGCTAAGCATTTATGAAGGCATCGGAGAAGCGACATGCATGCATCGATGGTGACGTGGGGTCGCAGGGCACGGTAGATCTGGTGAGATCGGCACGACAGGTGTCTTGAGGTGCACTCCATGGCCCACTTGAGTGCCTCCGCTCCCCATGTCTCTCGCAGATCACCTTGGAAAAAGATGGCATCTACCATACTCTGCACAAGTGCAGACAGGAGTGCCGCACTTTTAAGCTCGATTTTGGTGACCGTTGTATCTTCATTCTCCCACATCATGCTCCCACGTTTCGACTGGACGTACTTAATCAGGCTCGCAGCCTGTTTCCGGTTCTCTCCGTCACTATTTTCGACATCATAAAGCTCCAGATGACGCCCAGCAAGAGAATACAGCAGATTAACAAGCAACCGCTGGCAGTGCTCTAGCACAATGTCTTCAGAGCTATCCATAGAAACGAACGTGACATGAAAAAGTAAAGGCAAGTGCTCCCGGAAATCTTCATCGTTTTCGTAAGCGATTTCCGCAAGTAGAATCAGTGCTATATCAGCATGCGTTAACGAATGTTGTGAATGCCCCTGTAAGGCCGTGTGCAGTTCTTTAGCGTTGACACCATGAGTTCCACTAGCAAAATGCAGACCATCTGCTTCAGAATTTGGAGTGTCAATGAAGTAGTCCCCACTGTCTCGAGAAATATGTCGGGTTCTCGAATTTCCTGTTGAAGTTCGGACCCCCATTAAGGGGCCTGGCAAGTTTACTAGAGATGGAATGAACTGGCTAGATCGTCCAGAAGTTACAGGAGTAACATTTATCTCAGGAGGTATCGGAAACAAAGAACCTGAAGCACTTCGCCGTTTTACAGTCGTTGTTCTCCAACTTAAGTTTCCACTTGTATTCCGTAGTAGGCCATCAAGAGATCCTCGAACCAGTAAGGGTGACATACGAGGCTGGTTATCTATAACAGACGCAAGTTGGGCAAGCTGGGCTGTTGCTGAACCCTGAGAAAATTCCAAAATAGAATTTCCATTGAGATCGCGCTCATTTGCTCTTGGTGCGATAGGTTCAAGGCTGTCCTCAAGCATTCGTTGTGCCAATTGGTACACCAAGTGGTCAATTGTACCTTGTGGACAAATTCGAGCAAGATATAAGCTTACCCGTTTAGCAACTGTGAAGTAAGTAGCAAATGCACCACTTATTTCTGCCGATGCATTTGAATCACAATCTTCAATTCCTTTAGTGATCAAAAAATCAAGAATTGAACGGATATTACGCGGCTTACTAGCAACAGTGCTCCAAAGCTTCTCAATTTCATCAGGAAAGTGATCACCATGCCGCCATGTTACATAGTAAAGGCTTTTCAATAGCCTTTCCCTCCAGCCTGAATTTTGGAGTTTCCAGAAATCAAGGTTTTCTATCCAAGGAGCCATGCATGTCAGAACTTGGTGCTGCGCAATTATATCAACTGCATCCAGTTGCCTCTGCATTATTTCCTCACAAAGAAGCTGACTCAGCTCAGGACGATCTTTAGCAAGCTTGCAAGATAACTTGTATTGGAACTGTTGGTAAGAATCTGGAAGATTTCCAACCACTGCAGCCCGATAACTTCCTGATCCCTCACCCCCATCTTCAGCCCATTCACGGACAGATAGCGTCTCAAGCATCTGTAGGGCATCATCACGAACCTGTCTAGATGGGTCTACCACCTTGTAAAGAATCAGGCTCAAGAGTCGCTGGATTTCACAATTGGGGATCTCTTGATGCATGTAGACTTCAACCAATACACTGAAGTACCCATTTGCCACGCCAGCCTCAGAATAGTAGCACTGAAGAAGAAAGAACATTTCAGTCAAAATCATAACCAAATGATATGATATATTAACTAAGCTACCAAGAAGACAGACTTTTAGACCAAGATATGCCCACATGGCTCAATGCAGTGATAATACTCAGAGAAGCTGAAATATGCATGAATATACAAAAGAAACAGCATCACATATATATCTCAGGTATAGGAAACAAGCCATCAGACGACCAAATATCATCAAGACTATGACACATCCCACGTCCTTTGTTTATAAAGCTAATTATATCCTACTTGTGCAAATAAGGGGATCAACATTAAACAGAACAGAGGTTGCTGATGATCTCAAAGTAAATCGAAGTGAAAGATGTTCATACTTCCTCCCTGTTATATAATGTAACAGAAGCAAAAGGAAAAGATTTATTGTTTATTTTCACGGAAATTTTGTTAAGCATGCAGGAATATCAAATTATAGCAGAACATCCATAACCTATCATGTTTCCAAGGTTACAAAAACTATAGTTAGATAAGTGTATATCAAATTATAGCAGAACATCCATAACATATCATGTTTCCAAGGTAACAAAACTATAGTCACACAAGTGTATATCAATGGGGACAAGAACAGAAACTAGATAACCAAAAGGGTCACTGGCCCACTGGTATCTGGTTTACTGGTAAAGCGCAGCCTCCCAGGAGGTCAACGCTTCAAACCTCTCCAAAGGTGAGGAGTGCTCAAATATCTAACATAGACTAGAAACAGTTGCTGCAGAAAACATACTGCAAAAAACTAAATGATGCAAGTAGCAATTGTAATTTCATTATAAAATCTCAAATAAAAGGAAAGAAAACATAGTTGATTCAGTTTAGGGAAAATCTAGTTCATGTTACCCATAATGAACCCTATCTTTTGATTCATTTTACATGTGAAATAGCAATAATAATAATGATAATAATAATACTAATAACAACACTAACAATAACAACAATAATAATAATATGATCATGACCATGAAGACGACGATGACACTTGACAAGTATATTAGAAGTTGCAAAGATGCTCTTTTTTCCTTCTAGTTTTGCAGCTTCAAAAGTTTTTCTGGTTGGGAAGTTACGAGTATTGGATCGTTAAAAGTTTATGTTTTGCAGGAGACACTGCAGGCACATAACTCCTCATGGGAAGTTAAGAATTCAGGGGATTTTGGTGGTCAAAATGGAAAACTTTCCAAGAGTGTTAATGTCTTCCTGGAATCTAGAAGGCACCAAATAGCTCAAAGGTTATAAAGTTAAGTGTACCAATTACAAAGTACCGAAAGTTTGCAAAGAGATGTCTTACCTGGTCAATGCAAGCGGGAAACAGGTCTAAATTTGTAAGAATAAGATTCTTTAAAGCTATTTTAGCAAGGGAAACACGAAGGTGACCAACTTTGCTCTTATCACATCCAGTAGCTCCTCGCCCACCTTCTCCTGTGTGTTTAGAACAAAACGGAGATCTTGGATCAGTGGGGGAATAACCAAACGGAGCCCTGGGTGCAGACTCAAGGAAGAGACTGTTAATCCAATATATAATCCGCCCACTCATTTTTCTTGCATTGTCGAAATCAAAACAAGGGCCATATAGCAACGATGCCATAGAATTCATGGAAGCCCATTGTACTGCCTCGACTTGTTCAGACACTTCTTTGTCAAATGAAAGTCTGTCTGTGGAATCTTTTGATCGACTACTACGACTAGACTTGTAGCGTTCAACTTCACGCCGATAATCACTTAGGCCATCCTGACTCCATGTATTACCCACGTCATCACACCAGGAGAGAAAAAGATCAAACAATCGCTTTCTGGTTTTAGGATCAAATTTTTCTGATTTTGAATCCACAAACTCAGGAGCCAGTGATCTTAGTACACATGCAAGTGCATAGCGAAGAGTTTGCATCTCTTGAAAGTTCTCAAGAGGGAGTGTCGATATCAATCTGGTCGTTTCATCAATATATTTCAAATAATGAAGACGGAAAACTGGCTTACGGACCAGCATGCCAGGCCAGATGTTCCCTGCGACAAGTCTATATACGTTTGCAATGTGGATACGTAGTTCTTCACGGCGAGATTTTTGAGACTGCATCAACACAAATAAGATGCTTAAAAAAGCAAACGAAAATGCATGATTATGGGTACTTCACACAATATTGGTGACTCTAAATCAACACAAATAAGATATTTAAATATGTTAAACCAGAATGAAAATGCATGATGCAAAGTACCATCAATCTCAAAGCAATTCACATGAAATGCAACGTATGCATGTCTGGGAACATCTCTATATAGGCAGACGGCAGACCATCTGTATCTTAAGTAACAAACTTGCAACTATATCCAGTAAAGGTAATGGTGAGCTTCAGACAAGAAATTGGTCTTTTTGCGTGGTTTGGAGAGGGGGGGTCCTATTAAATCAAATAATTTATTAAGAGACTCGCATATTGGTGAAAGGGTGACTTTAGAAGAAAGCATGAACCCATACCTTCCATTTTGGTTTTCCTTCTGTTTCCAAAGAAATCTCATCCATATAGGATGCCAGCTCACTGAACATTATTTCACACACTTCTAGATGAGAGAGCCCAAGAGCCATAGTAGTATTATGCTGAAATCAATAAAAAAAAAAAAGTTTAATCAGCTTGGCGAATGTCCCACATATCTATCATTGCTATAGAGTTTGAGCCGCTGCATCATATAATTAGTGAAAAGCTTTTTACTTTTACTACTTTATACACACACACACACATGCACACAAAGTTACTGGTAATACTCACAACATGTGCTTCCGAGGCAGATTTTAGCGAGGGGATGATAAGATGGAATAATTCTCTTGTTGCTGCTGCACCAGCTCCTTCCCTTCCAGGTGGACAAGAACAAACAAACACAGCATACATGAGCCACTGATCTAGTTTGTTGTCTGCATCCTGAAACTGATAAGCCTTTCCCCCCAATTCAACAGGTGTGACAAGTGCAAGACGCTTAGTAATCTCTAGCCTGAGATTATAAACATGAAACTAGACAACTTAATTAGGTAAGAATGACACTGAAAAGGCAAGGTAAATAAGAAAAAAAAGTTGATCTTTGATTTATCATCCTAAAGTAGTTGTTGACTGTACATTTTTGAACTTCTATGGTGGAGATTTACATTAAAATTTAGGATCAAGCTTGTATTACCCTTTCATTACACAGACAACGCCTATTCACAACCATTGATTTAGTACCTCAGATGGGAACTTAAAAAATAATACCGTAACTGAAGAGAAATTAACAAAAACAGTAATAACAAAATTATAACTGGGGGAGTAGATGGTGAACAGTCATAGCACAAAGTTTTAGCAGTAGGCACTTCATTCCTTCATATATTAGAAGTAAAATGTAAAAGGTAGAAGAAAATGTGTCCTACAACATCCATGGTGAGTGCTTGCTGATGGGATTTGTGAACTGACTGCTTACCATCTTTCCTCACATAATAATGACATAGATACAAAAGGAAATCTAGAGAGAAGGCAGAATAAAATGAAGGTAGAAGTTTTGATTACTTTGCTTCCTGAACAGCACGGGGGCAGAGCTCTGCGCCATACTTGACAAGCTCACTAAGACACCGAGGCCATCTATTCTTATCCGGGCTTTCAGAAAGTATAGCCTCTAGTGTTACTTCAGGGGGTACGGCATCAGATTCTCGTCTGAGATCAAAAGGACGACTGGAATCCCAATAGCAGCTCTGGACAATTTCATCCTGTCAAAAAGCAAGGGTTTCTAAATGTTTCACATGAATAGGGTTTAAAATATACAACAAGCAGCATAAAGAAGAACACTGTTGCAAAGGAAAGGAATCAGGATACAGACTTAATAAGATAGGTCATAAGGAGAACACACCCCATTTTCCTCAAAAACATCGATCATAAGTATCAGTTCAGCTTCATCTTTGGTGAGATATGACCTTTCAGATGATAGAAGGTTTTGTATATCATTCTGCATAGCACGTGCACAGCGTAGCAACTCTAATGCTGTGTGCCTGATCTGACTATCAGCAGAACTAAGGAAGACAAGACCAATTGCATCAATCTCTGAAGCATGGAACTCAACTGGTTCTCCAAGATCAGAAGATATCTGGAATCTTTGGTTTATCTGCACATGTTTTGCATCTGAATCTTCTTGTTCAACACTATCGTCAGAAAGACAAGCTCTCCATAAACGCAAGAGTTCCAATAGGCGTCCCAATGATGTTTGAATAAGAAGAGGGAACTCATCCGGAAGGCGTAGGATGAATTTCACCATAGCTCTTATAACAGCAAAGCGACGATCAGGTAGGCATCTCATAATTCGATTCAGCACTTGTATTGCTTCCTCACGAACACCTGGATCGATGCTTATCCCATGCTGGGGTATTATCTCCGTGATTCTATCACCTCGACCAACATCTTTAATCAGGCAAGGTATGCACTTCAAAACTGAGCGAAAAAGATATCCTTGTGATTTGTCCTTACTAATAGCATCTGGAGGACATTTACTTCATTAGGAGTGAAGGTATTAATGCAGCCTGCTTGGTTGCCACTAAAAGATTGTAAAAAGTTATCTTGATCTTCCGGCATGTATATTTAAAAGGGGAACAATAAGTCAACTAGTCAAGTGGAATTTCAATCTACTTATAGATGTAGTAACACCACGCCATGGAAAATTTTGGTCGTCAACACGTCATGGGATGCAAAGTAATCTTCAGATTGAACCATGTTTTTCATTTCACCAACCATTCATAAGCAACAATTCCTTCTCTATTTCTTATAACATTCTTCATACTATGTTCACCTATTGTGCATTGTTTCTATCCTTCCCTGTCACGAATTGTGAGTTTTGGTGTATCTTGTTATCTTGGTAGTAAATCATTCATTTCCATTATAGATTCTAAGGGTCCGTTTACTTAACGCTTAAGTGCTTACCGAGTGAATTTACCTTAAGGGATGAACATGACAGACTAGAATCTTACCTGCTAAGAGCGATGGCATGAACCGAGAGTCTTACCCGGTAAGCGCTTACCTGGTAAATTGTTGCATACGATACCGTTTAGAGAGACTAAAATATTGTCCGATATGGTAGATAATAGTGTTCAATTTTATCGGTAAGCGCTTACCGGGTAAGTGTTTAAGTAAACGGATCCTTTCACAACACCACCCTAATATATCCTAGTAGACCTCGACTTCCAACTGATGTTGTTTGTTTAGCTCCTGTTGTGGATGATGCTTCTACTACAAACGGTGCTTCTAGTTCTACAACTAGTTCCCTATGTTCCCTATCACATGGCCCATTATTTGTGCCTTAGAAATTCCCACTAACATCACCTAGGATCTCACCCTATACATCTTCCCTTCAAGGTGATCCTCTTCCTTATAAGTGGCTAATATAGATCTTTTGCCTACACGTTGTGCGTTCACCACAGCAACAACTTTATAATCCCCAAGTGTCAATGTTATCACAAATTAAAGCACTTGAACTGGAAAGCTCAACCTGAGGTAGCAGAGCTCATACTCTTCTACCTCAAGTTTTAAGATAGTGAGTAGGAACTCAAACTTGGTACATTCTTATTGTGCTTCAAAAAACAAGGTTGCTCCTCATGCATCCATAGCACGGTCAAGTATTCCTACTTCTCTTAATGTTTTCTCTCTTTGGTGTTTTAGATGATATGATGGGGAATAATATTCTATCTGCGTCGTCTCCTCGTCTCCCAATTAAACTAGTCAATTGTTCAAGATTCCTGTACACATTCTATGTCAATCTTTCCAGTATTCTATGTATTCCCACTTTTTCAGATAGTCTATTCTTTCCAAATAAAATCATGTAAGACAAATTGTCCAGTAACTTCCTTTTGCAATTACTATGATTTTCAAGAACGTGAAACTTCTCAGGAAAATTGAGAAACGTAGCAGGTATCAATTGGGTAAGCACATACATAGTGAACCCGCAAAAAGATTAAGAATATAGTAGTTGAAAGAGATACCAACTAAAAAGACAGCTTACAGTGATGCAATATTGATTTATGCAACAAAAACAGGAAGGCCACGAGATGTTACCAAATCTAAATGTTGTCTTTTGATAGAAAGACAATTAAGAGTCTACAATTACATTCTCGAATATAAATCATACAACAAGGATCCGATTGGTTAAAGAAACACACAAAGACATGAGAGTCTACAATTACCTATCGTTGTCTTGGAAGAAGTGAGAAGAGCCAGATTATAAGCTCTATGACATGACCTCAGTATAGACTCAATCACACTCTTCATTTTCGGAACATAGTGGCTTAAGTCCGGAGCTGCCATGGTAAACCAAGGCAATAGCAAAGTCAAAACAAATACAAGAAAAAAAATTCGAAATTTGACAAATAACAGTCAAAAGGAAAAAGGATTAATCACAATTGAAGATTTCCAAGCCAACATGCTCACTTGTGGGAGACATTGAAATGCCCAGTAAAGCACGAAGGCCTATGACTTTCGCCTCACTTGGACTATCTTGCTTAAGCATTTCCAGTATCACATGGTTCATACAAAAATCAAGGTTATGTTCCCCTAGAGTAACACAGAACTCAACAAGTTTATCATGTTGGAGATCCTGTGTAAGCATCCCTTTCCTAAGAATTGTTAGAAGTTGTGTTGTCACGCTGTCCAGGTAGTCCCATACTCGGTTTGATGGTTGGGAGTACCCATGAATGCTCAAATAAAATTTCGAAACACGGTGAAGACAATCCAGAGCCATGAACCTGGTGTTCTTATCCTGTAAAATAGATATATGGCGTCATTTGGAAAAATAATATGGAGAGTATCTGGAAAACAGAAACCCAACTATGTTATGTGCACCTCAAAGCAGATACAACTAAATGTAGCAAGAAAAGAATAACACTATTAAAACTTTATGTTCCTTCCTGTTGTTCACTCTAAGCATTCTACATGTAAAGTTACCTTTAGATGCTTGTACAGCTGCTCCGTATGAGGACCAAAGTGACTGAGAAAAACAAGAGGATCGCCAAGACAAAGAAGCAAAGTCACTAAAGGATAAGCAGCCTAACACGAAGAACATAGAAACGAGAAGCGTCTGAGTTATAAGATCAATCCAGAAGAAGAAAACCAAACAATGTGCTAGATATATATATATATATATATATATATATATATATTACAATACATATATATTGTATTTTCTCCATAGTTAAAGGGGTCATATACGTAAATCGTTAGGGGTTATACGGTTTTATTTTCATTTATGCAAGTTCCTCTTTCTATCAATACAGAGAACATGATCTCCCTTCACATATCAATATCATCTTCATCTTGACCTTATGTCAATACTAACAATAGAAAAGGCAACCACAAGGTTGGGCGTAGTGGTTGAGGCTCAGGGGGATGTGGTGGAATATCCCATATTCCCATTTACCCAAGGTTCTATTCCAGGCATCCACAACAATTGTAGCCACTCAGTTATTAGGGGCTGATGTCTTACAGTTGTAATTTGTCGGGGTTAGTCTAGGCATAGCCCAGGACACCCTTCCAAAAAAAAGGCTATAGAAGAAATGAAGTCAAAGTCCAATGGGAAAATGGGCATCAAAATTGTTAGATATAGTAATATATGATACCTCTTTCTAATTACTAGTACTATAAATTCCTCTTTTAGTCAAAGCAAGAAAAGGGAACTATGGAACTATTCAACATTTACTTACAGGTATATGCTTGCTCTGTTTGTCTGCCCAATGAATGATCTGCATCCTTACTCGAGCAACAGATTCATACCACACAATAAGTGCACGTTGTGCACCAGGAGGAGGCCACTGACCTTTACCACCAGCTGCAAGTGGTGCCAAAATGCTTGAAAACATATTGCACAATGCATGGTGAAGTTCACTTTTTCGTTTGTGGGGAGCATAATTAAGGGGATTGCCTTTTGCCACAAAGGCTGCTGAGGCGTTAAGACCACCCTCCGTCTTGACCTGGCAAATGCCGACATGTATTTCCGATATAATATTATGTACTTGTCAATAAGATATTTCACCAACAAAAGAGTATGTGGCACATACTTCAAGCTTTAGATGCCGCATGCCATTGATGATACTTAGACTTTCACTTCGAGCACTACTGGTATCAATCCGACGGGTATGGATTTCCATGAAAAAACGTGCAGTTATAGAACTAAACCTATCAAGGAAAAGCAAAGCATTCTCAAACTACTGAAACACAATCTAAAAGTAATTTGATGATTTGAAGCATGTGCACTTTCAATTTCTTCACCACTTCTATGTTTGAAAATGTTATTAGGCTCATGCAAGTTGTGACTTTTCATATATGAACCACAAGTTGATTAAGTTCATTTGATCAAATAGGATTAACATAATGTATAAAATGATAGGAGCTCATGAAAACGGGCAAATTGATTCAGGACAAAAAATCAAAATGATAGGATTTAGGAAATACAATAAAAGGAACTATGTGTCTAAATGATTCACACCAAAAAGAGCAAAAAGGACACTAGGATCCCTTTGTGAGTATATCTACTATTAGCATTGGGTTAAGATGATGTGTGCATAACTATGATGGTATCTTAGATGCCATGATTTTATATGAGATAGCCTATCACATGATTTTCACGAAAAAACTATGAACTCACTTAAATTTTAGTTGACCGGTGGTGACCAGTGAGTATCTCAAGGGAAGACAAGGCCGATAACGACAAGGGAAGAAAGAATGTCTAAAAGTATACTTGACAAAACTATGTTCATTTATGCTCGTCAATTGTACTTGTATTTTTATTCTCATAACCTTTGTTTTAGTGGTAAAATTGCATGAGAATGATAGTTGTAATAAGCATGACACCTAAGAAGACCTGAGGCTTCTTACGAGAGATGATTGCTTCACAATCAAAGTGAAAGCTCTCAGTTCTCCTACTTAATTATCTTTTTGTCGGTCGTGCAGATTACAACTTGTATGTAATAGCCTAAAAGTACTATGCTAGCACTTAAATTATTACTTACCTCGGAGATAGTAAGAATAAGTTAAAATGATAAATCCTAACAGTTATCCAAGTAATTCTCAAAATCACTACAGAAAAGAAGGATCTATACTACAAAAAGGATTATTAGATAAATACTAACAAATACCCTAAGATACATTATAACGTTTGTTTGTTTCGAAATCTATGATTGTTATGATAGTCTCTAGTAACCCAACCTTTCTAGAGGTCAAAGGTTCCAACCTCACAAAAGATGAGGTGTGTGTGTGTGTGTGAGTTTCATTTTCATATATGAATATTATATACTTCAAAAAACATATATAATCCATACACATGATCAACTTAACTCTCTCCCTATTTCAAAAATACCAGATTGTGTTTAGTAAGGCAGCACGTAATGATATGTAGTTTAGAAAGAGAAACCATACAGATCAAGAAATACCAATAAAACCTTTAACAAGAAAATCGTGAAGTTTAAACCACAAGGTTGTGGTGTACTGGTTAAGGCCTGTGGGGGAAGTGGCTTGTTAACTCTTCTACCCAGGTTCGAATCCAAGCGCTTCCATATTGTGGCCACAGGGGATTAACTCAGGGCAGCATGCTTTAGCTGCCGGTGAACCTTGCCGGGATTAGTCAGGGTAAAGCCTCGGATACCCTTCCAAAAAAATATCGTGAAGTCTTGGTTTTATGAGTAGGGAGTCTGTGATCAGATTTGTGAGTTCTATGCGGCCCTTCAGCACCGTTACAATTTGATGCAAGGCAGATTCCTAGACAACGCAAACTAAGAGAGCATAGAGCAACATAAGGAAACAACTTATCAAAGATGGATCATCCATTAGAAGCAAAATAGCTTAGGCATGATGTTTGGAATTTTCCAACTTGACAAATTGAATCACTTATTAGTTCTTTAAGCTAAAAATGTCATANAAAAAAAAACACCTGTAGATCAGTTAACACATAGTAAGACAAGAAACACAGTGTCATAATTTCAAAACTGAGTTAAAAGTACCAATTACCTAATCTGTGATAGAGCACCCAGGAGCTGTGCAACTAGGTCTAGAAGGAGCCCACGCAAATCCATCAACGAAGGATATTCAACCTGACTTACAACCCTGCAATGAATAAATTTCAACTTGGACTGTGTAATAGTATATGGAATGAGAAATAACTTAAACTAACTTTTCTTAGGCTCCCACCTTTATCAACTAAACACAACAAGACCACATGACATAATTGCAATTACGGCGCTTGAGCTCAATGAGAAAATGTACTAATTACATCGGATAGAACTAAAACATAAAGCAACTAGATACATTGAGAGGTATGTTGAATCTTCTAGAGCCAACTTAGCCTTACCTGTCAGCATTGATCAACCAATCAAATACAAACTGTTCAAGGCCAATCCAGAGTTTTTCTGTGATTACAGTAAGCATATCTTGACTGAGAACAAAATAACCTGACTTAAAAGATAAATTAACAAGGGAACTGCCAAACCTGTAAGTCCCTCGGGTGGACAACACTGCACAAAGCGAATACATGCCGAGCAAAAAATGCACTCCACATAAAGCTGGTCGAAACAAAGCATCATTATAAGTCTATTCTCACAAACAAGGAAATTCCAAACACTTAACACCAGATAAGCTTGGCCAATTAAACCATATATATTATGACCATCCAACCAACGCCAAAAGAAGTAGCAATGAAACATGACCAGCTTTTGCCCAGTTCATTTCTCAAAAAGCAGTCCGCTCTCCTGTTGCTCAAGTTAGTGGGAGTTACAGATTTTTTAAAGGAACAAGAAGAAAGAAACAAAAGGTACATCACTTACTTGTGTTCTTTCTTCTTGTTTCTTCAAAAAGCTTATAATCCCCAATAACATGAGCCACATGAGAGTCGGTTGCTTTCTGAGAAACGAACTATGGTTGATATCAAGAAGATAATTTTTTATTAAATACCAAAGAAAAACTTCAGATTCTGAATTAAGAAAGCATACTAAATGAAGAAGTTGCATGATCATTCATTCTCATTACTCTAAAACTACATTGCTTTAGGAAAAAGACACCCATATAAATATGGATTCATGCACGAACCTTTTTTTGGAATGCAGATGCATCATTCGCAACTTTTGGAGATTCACTGCAAAAGGAACCAGTTGTGACTTGTGAGAGCTAAGATGAAGTAGGAAAAGATATTCGAAGAAGAAGGTGGCCCTCAGGTCCTGACGATTGACAAAACCAACTGTTTTGTCCATGTAACATCACATCATAATAGGCACCGCTCAAAAACAACATAATCAAACTTCATGAGACAAAGCGTGTAAACGTGTTTATAATGCTAGCACCATAATGGACCAATGAAGCATGGTATACATTGTTGGGCGTCTTTTTTAAGCAAATTAGGTGTCTAAACAATGCTTTAACTTCCGGCTTGCTTCCAAAGTTCAGCACCAAGTATGCATGTTAGCATATGATACCCCCATATGCTATCTTCGTGTTATTTTCTTGGTTAAGTTATGCTTGTGTGATTTCTTGCATATAAACAGGAGGACATACTTCATTAGGCACACATATATAAATAGTAAACAGAAAAAACCCACATGTCTCTCCAACGAAGAAGCGCTTCAAGAAGAGGTACAGGTGTGTGTTGAGCCACCATAGCTAAGGAGTCCAACACTCGCTCATAGGCTGGATCTGATGGATGAAGGTATTGCCCATCCTGTATTTCCCCCACATATAAATTGAAGATATAAGACATTCACAAGAAGATCAGCCAAAGCAAACTTTAAAGTATACGCAACATTATGCGCGGGACAAAGTACAAATGAACAGATTGTTTTCTAATGCTGAAAAAACATCTGATCTGAGTATTCAGTTACCATCCACATGCTATACATCAACAGCTACAAGAAATGAATTGCAAATGAGCAAGTGCAAACAATGTTCTACATGTTCCTTGGTCATCTTCCTCATAAGTCAAAATTCTATACATGCTCTCAAAACAAGGGTCTATCCAAAGTCTCCAAGGTTTTTTCCAAGTCACAAAAACTATCTCATCGTGGAAAGGGAAAACTGACCATAAGCAATATTAGGAATATGACTTGTTTATAGCACCTTCAGTTAATCAGTTGTATGCAGAGAGATGATGCCATCTCTGATAGGATCCTTATGTAGCAATATATGATCATTCGTTCAACAGATGCATGTCAAAGATGTGATACAGCTGAAACTCATAGTGTTTCACATGCTTCAGTAACCTTTCTATCCAAACCTCAGTGAAATGTATCGAGCAACGTGCACCAGACACGTTGGCATGGCATGCTTTTTATTTTATTTCATTCTAGGTGAAATCTGAATAGCCCATAGGCTTGCATTCCTATTTAGTTGTCTTATTTGATTCACATATTGCAATGGATGGTCGAAGCACCTAAAGGTTATTCACTTTTTTACCCTTAGGCATATTACAAAGTGCTAAAAAGAATGATTGTATAACCAAACTCAACGAGGATGAATCAAGAAAAGAAACTCAACTTGATAAAAATGGAAATTGTGGACAGCAAAGATAAGAGCAAGTCAGCAACCCAAATTTGAGGCCAGACACATACACATAAAAGGAGGGAGTATTATTTAAGGAACGGTACATCATGGTCCTAGAAAAGGGACATTGTTAGCACTTAGCTAACTTGGGCACTTCTAGGTGGTAATTTCATATCAGCTACTGACAGAATTTCCAAGTACATACTCCTTTGGAAAACACTTCAAGTTGGGATGCATTACTTTCCACATGTAATTTGGACTTCTATAGCACAAAACAAAATAACAGAAGTCTTCTAACTATGAAGAAACTAATTCTTGATACATTGCTCCATGTAGTCATCACTCATCACTAAAGTAAAGCTTCAAGCACTCAAGATGGGACTCAACTTTCATGTTAACAGATGCATCCAATCCAATCCATAAAACAGGAATTGATATTGACATCAATCTTTGCATGTAACAAGTGCATACATCGAAATTATTGACTAATAAAAGAGGGTAAAGTTACAGTGCGAGTGAACCATTCTTACCTGTGCTTGTGTTGTTTCAATCCGACGTTTGCCAAGTGGAAGGAACCGTTGTAGCAGTGCATCCACGATAAGCTTCGGAGCGCTCCCAATGTTCATCTCTACATTAGTATTCATTCGGAACTTAAATTCGCTTCTTAACAATTCTTTCAATCACCACCACAACCACGATGATTTATAGTCCAGGCCTGTAAATTCATATGCAAAATGTACATAAAATCACGTAGGTTAAGAAACATAATTTTGTTCCCCAACATCTTACGTACCCTAAAAAAAACCCTAAACGCAAAACACAAAGATTTTCGTAGTCAACAGAACAAAATTTTCATCGTTTTTTCTTCTTGGAACTGTATCATCTTCTTCACACGGGGAAGATGCATATCACTGAACAAAAAGAAGTTTCCAGACTTCTCTCCGCCATTGACGACGATAGCAAAGCATGCATGTAATGAATTCTGCTTAATTCCCCCAAAACGCTCCTAATGATCTTTTCTATTTCCAATCGTTTCCATGAAAACAGACTTTACACTCCTGGCTCGCATGTTGTAGGATCTTGGTCTTCAATGGCGGATCGTATCAATGGCGGATCGTATCAGTTTTGATTTCATATTGTAACTGAAATCCGACCGTTCAAAACAGAATATATTCCTTTTTTGATTAATTTTTGGGTAAACGACAAGTTTGGTCCCTTTAGTTTGTAAAAGATAACACTTTTGTCCCTATAGTTTCATATCATAAGATGACCGTTGACCATCGTGGTTTGGCAAAAAATCTTGATCTGGTCCCCTCTGTCTTCTAACTAAAAACCTGAAGGATATTTTAGTCTTTTTTTTTTATTTTTATCTCATTTTGTTTAAAAATAAATAAATACGTGAATTACATTATTACATGGACTAACAATGTAATTTGCTCTAAAAGAACCGATGTTATTTTCCTCAAGCAAACACTTCTTTAGGAAAACAACATCGGTTCTTTTCCCTCTAAAGATAAGAGGACCCCCCACCCCCAACTCCCTCTCCTTAAAACGAAAAAGCATTCCATCGACAAGTATTTTTTCCTCTTAAATCCAATCCAAACATCAAGGTTTAAACAAATCAATTCAAGTTCATTGGTTTTCTCCACAATATGTAAGCCTGTTGATGAGCTCTTTTTCTTTTTTTTTGTTTTGCAGTTGATGATTACCATGTATTAGAGAGACTACAAAAGGAGGAGGAAACCTAAATCTGGAGGTGGCCAGCGAGTTGCAAGTGGTGGTGAAGCGGAGATGATGAAAGACTCACGACATAGAAGGGAATGTCAAATACAACACATTATGCCAAGGACCTTGTGATATATAACCTTTTCGCATTCTTTTCGAAATCTAATAGTGAGATCTAGCTTGTACATTTGCAAATAAAATATCTATGCATGGGACTTATTTCAAAAAAACAACAAAACCATGACGTTCGCATAACATTTATGTCAAAGCCAATGTATAGCTTGCCAAATAGATTTCAACCAAGGTGAAGTCTGAGATACGCCTGGATGGTTTAGAACCTCACTTGCTAAATTCTCAATACTTTCGTCGATCTTCCACCATTGAAATAAGAATGACCAAAACTCTCAAAGCTATTCCACACTTTATAGGACAGCGGTCTTGACTCTCTTGATCATCTTTAAAATACAAACATAAAACAGAATCCAGATCGATCCAATTAACTGACTGAACCTCACCGAAACAACATTTGTAAGTGCTTGCCACACAAAAATGCTTACCTTCGTAGAGAAAGAATCAAAAAATTATTTACAGGACTTCTTAGATATCCAAACATTATTTTTAACTCACTGACTTTCCAAAAAGCCAACAAGTCAATAAGCACTTTTAAAACAAAGTCTCAAACACCTTATCTTTTTACCAATAAGAAAATAGATGATGTTTTGGGAAGAAATATCCTCAACGGAACGGCCCTCTAAACAATTATATACGCCGCTAGCGACAAAAACATATATGTGAGCTACAGAAATATCCAGAAAGAAATACAGAAATGGAGCCTAGGGCTAGGGCTGCCCTCTTGGTGATGGAGCTTCATAATCCGATGAACCCTTCAACAATCGTTAATTGCTTCAACTATTAAAGGTAAAACCTTTGATTCATAATGTTTCTCCTATTCGCTTTCTTTTCATTTGCCGTTCACTTCGATATTCATACCTATTCTGGAAAAGAAGGGGATCCTACTTTGCATCTGAAAATCTAGGGTTTTCATGTTTAATTTCATGAATCCACAATCGACTTGTTAGATCTTTGTATAAGAATGCCAAAGATTAGGGTATTGACCGTGGTTTATTGGCGAATTAGTCCGTTGATTACTTGATTTGAAGCATTAATCCTCGATCGGGGTTTTTAGGTCGTTGAAAGATGGTGGTAAGTACTGGTGACGCTTCTGATTCTGTGTCTAGAAATTTACCTTGTTCTCCTGAAGACGATGATGGGAGGCAGCTGAGTTATTTTGGGGGAAGTAGTTCACGGAATACGAGTCCGATTGGCCGTGGACTCGGATTGAGGAACACTAGCCCGTCTAGACAGAAAGTGATTAAGACGAAACCGAGGGGCCTTGATGAGGAAATGGTGGCCACATTTGCCAAGGCTTCGCTTCCTGATGTCCCTATGGAAGATAACATATGGGCTATGCTACCAGAAGACTTATTGAATGAAATATTAGCTAGGGTTCCGCCGTTCATGATCTTTCGTCTCCGTTCCGTTTGTAAGCGGTGGAACTCGATCTTACAGGATAATAGTTTTCTCAAGTTTCATTCGCAAGTTCCGTCTCACGGGCCTTGCCTTCTCACGTTTTGGAAGAATTCACAAACGCCACAATGCTCCGTTTTCAGCTTGCCGTTGAAACAATGGTACAAAATCCCTTTTATGTTCTTACCTCAATGGGCGTTTTGGCTGGTTGGATCTTCGGGTGGGCTTGTTTGCTTCTCGGGTCTCGATGGCTTGACTTTCAGAACATTGATCTGTAATCCCCTCACACAAAGTTGGAGGACGTTACCAAGTATGCATTATAATCAGCAGAGACAGTTGATTCTGGTTGTTGATAGAAAGAAACGATCTTTTAAGGTTATTGCTGCTAGTGATATTTACGGTGACAAATCACTGCCAACAGAGGTATATGATTCAAAGCTCGACAGTTGGTCACTTCACCAGACGATGCCTGCTGTCAACCTTTGCTCTTCAAAGATGGCGTTTTGCGACTCAAGGCTGTACTTAGAAACAATATCACCTCTTGGCTTAATGATGTATCAGTTGGATGCAGGGTATTGGGAACACATACCTGCAAAGTTCCCACGATCTTTATTGGATGGGTATTTGGTTGCTGGTACCCAGAAACGTTTGTTTCTGGTTGGGCGAATTGGTCTTTATAGTACTCTTCAGAGTATGCGAATTTGGGAACTAGATCATGCTAAAGTGATATGGATCGAAATAAGTAGAATGCCACCAAGGTACTTTAGAGCTCTTTTGAGGTTATCAGCAGAGAGGTTTGAGTGCTTTGGACAGGATAATTTGATCTGTTTTACCTCATGGAATCAAGGGAAAGGTCTGCTGTTTGATGTCGATAAAAAGGTATGGTCTTGGATTGCTGGGTGCGCTCTACAATCATATAACAGTCAGGTCTGTTTCTATGAGCCGCGGTTTGACGCATCAATCTACTGAGCCGAGGCTGGTTTACTCAATGGGTTCTAACCTGAAGGGTCCTTTCTGGCTCCAGTACAGTTATGGCTAATGGCTACCACCTTTCTTGATCTTCCAGTAGCGGCGATAAGTCAACCCCCAGGGTTATGACTTTGCAAAGATCTGTGTTTTTGGTAAACAGTTGATCGGGTCTGGTCACTGATCAGTTTGCTGGAGACAGACTTATTCAAGCAGTGGTAGATCCTTCTGGGATGATGGCTGCATGCCGATTGTGGGTTCGACACTTTGGGATCAGGTTTTTGACAAGGAACGGGCTCGGGGGACAAATTTTATATTTTCATTTTGAAAGTTGTTGTATACTTCTTGAATCTGATTTATACGTGCAAATTGCCTTCTTCAAATGGCTGTTTTGGCTTCTTTTAGGGTGCGTAATGCGTTGGTTTGGTGTCTGGTATAAGATAGAAACACAGACTTGTTTCAAGTTCGGCGTGGATGAGATTGAGCAGAACAAAACAAAAAAAGTTAGTCTCACCGAAATAGTTGAAACAAAAATCAGCTAGATAGACAAGATTGGTAAAGTACTAAGTTATCCATCTGAAATTAATTGTGAATAAAAAACAGCCAAACCATCAATCTGTCTAATCCAACCCGAAAATAAAGTGAATACCCAACCTGTTTTAACCTGATGTTACATTGGTTTATAAATTAGACAGCGACGAGAGTAGGGTCGATTATGGGTTAACCCGTCTCAAATCGAACCAACATCTCAAACCAAATGACATAATTATTGTGTACTAAATATTAATTGAATGTTGTTATCATAATATGTATCTTTGACACCTATGTTAGGTGGAAGGGAATACGCATCATTCCATCCCTATATCCCTCTTGCCATGTCAGCAATTTACTTTCTCTCTCTACCCTCTCTCTCCTCTACCATTCTACCCCTACGAAATCCCTGTAGTGATCACCATTCCAACCCTGACCATTTAAAAAAAGGTAAAAAAAGAAAGAAGAGAGGAGAGAAGAGAGAGATAGACACAGAGAGAGAGAGAGAGAGAGAGAGAGAGAAATAAAGTAGATTTTTCCTTCCATGACCAGCAACCCCACGGGGTCTTCATCCACCACACCGACGGGGACAGGGTGGTGTTCACCCTGCCACCCCGATGTATCTCCCCGCCCAGCAGGGCGTGTATTCCGTTCCCACGTTAACTTGGATGATTTGTAATAGTTTTGAGTGATTAAGAATCAACCACCAAGTCTTTCAGTGCTGTAGCGGATTGGTTATCGCTCGGGGGATTCATAGCGCCCTAACGGAGTTCAAGCCTTCCCGTGCGCATGCCTGGGGACATTTAAGTGGGGCCATGTTTAGCCCCCAAAATTGCCGGGGATTAGTCGGACTTTGGTCCGGACACCCTTCCAAAAAAAAAAAAAGAATCAACCACCAATATTTGGTCTGAAATTGTTATGTAATTGTCTTTTTAAACAATTTTCAAACTTCAAAACAAACAATGATTTATAAATTGAAAGATGGGCAAAAGTGCTAGCAATTTTTTGAAAAGTTAAGTTGTTCAAATCACCTTTTATTTCATCTAACCCAACTTGAACACCCCTGGAGTTAAAATATTAAAACATTTCATAATTATTTCACCCATCTACCTCATTCTTAAATATTGACATTTTTAATTTTCTAAAAGTTGGAACAGTTTATATCAAACTAAAAGTTGGAAGACTGAAAGCTTTGACATCAAAAGTCAAACTGTACTTGTTCATGATGCCTCTAGAAAAACTTCCAACAAATACATCAATTTAACGTCATTAGTGTAGCTCAGTTGGTATTAGGTGAAGATAGTGTTTGTCCAAAATCGAATATAATTTTAGGTTCGAAGCCTGGGACACTCCCATAGCCACAACCGCTAAGTGAGTCAGGTATGGGCCACACATTATAGAATTGGCAGACGATTGTAGACTGGTCGGGGTTGCCCGTATCAACCTTTTTGTCCAAAATACATCAGTTTAACCATCAGCAATCTATTCCAACTATACAAAACAACTATAAGTTAGGCTACTACGAATTAGAGGTAGATGTCTCTCCTAACTCACTCATCATCTATCGCCACCCTCCATTTCTTCTTGATCTTCCATCTGAGTCTCTTCTTTGCTGCTCATCACCTCACCACCACCTCTACTTACAGTATTCCTATTAGTAGAACCGCCCGTTTGTCGGAAAAACAAACCGGAATCATCGTCATCGAGATCGTCGTCGTTTTCTTTGTCTGCGGGACGTGGGATTACGTCTTTACCCATCCAAGCAGGACAAGAACGTGCCACTCTAAGAGCGGCCGGAAGTTGGGAAGTGGAAGGCCGAGTCGACTCGGATCTCAGGCAAGAACATTCGGGGACTGGGAAAGAGAGAAAAGATAACGACTTTGATGCTTTTGATTCTTCGGTTAATCCATCAACCAAGCTTCTACTCAGGTGACTTCTCACTGATTTGATCCAAGTATGGTTGGCTTCGTATAAATGTTCGCTGATTTCTTCCATATGTTTTGCAATTTCTTTCCTGTTTCAAACAAACCAAATTGTAAGCACTAAAGAATAATCACATCACCAAGAATGTAGCCTTGTTTTTTTTTCTTAAATCGGGTACACAACGGCCCATTAGATGATGGCTGGCTTACGAGTCTAGTTTTGGTATTGCAATTATAATTGGGTGGCAAAATGTAGTCATAAATGCATAATCATTTACAAACGCAACATACTGTACAAACCATTCTCATGTTTCACATATGAAACAACACATGTAAAAATGCAGCGTTTATACAGTGTTGTCTCGTATGTGAAACATTCAGAACTGTTTTGTGTGTGGAAAAAAACAATTGTGAACATTTCACATATGACACAACATTGTATAAACATTGCATTTTCACATTTGTTGTTTCATACATCAAGCAACACATGAAAGAATTATTGGGTTTGTAAAAGAAGGGAATCACCACATTATTACATGGTTCACTCTTTTGGCAACATTTCAAACTTACTTTACTCAAACCACCATAATCACAAGGTTCCTCTTCTTGTCACCAGCAAAGGGTATTTTAGACATTTCACTCATGATCGACCACAAAATCGCATCATTACTTTTGTGAAAAATTTCAACTTTCAAGATAAAACTATTTATGTACCCATCATCTTCTTTACAAGATTACTACACTATCTTGTACAGATTAAGGATTTTAACTATTCTTGTCTTAAAATCCAGAAATATTAATAGACAACTATGACGACAAAACACGTTATTTAGTTTCTTGAGAGGAAAATCATATACCTGTCCAGCCTGAAAGACTTAGCCGTAGCAGACTGATAAAGCCGGTGCCCCATCACCAAGCTCGCGAAACTCGGCCTCCCTTTACCGTCACGATCGAAACCCGGAACAAAAACATCAGCTTCAACACACACCACGTAATCGATCGCTTCCCACAACAGCTTGTGAGCGTTAGTCCTCAACTCGATCACAGTACTCTCGGGCTCATTATCACTCTCAGCCACCCAACCCCACCACCCTTCGATGTTATAAGATTTCGGCCGAGCCGGAGGTGGCGGCAGCGGACGTGGGCGTTGGCCCGACGTTTTCCACGCTTCATATTTCATTTCCTTCTCGGCCGAAGGCGGGGTTCTCTGATATTTGTCAACAAGGTTCGCTTCACGGCCATATATTTTGTTCAATTCCCAAGGTGTAGTAAGGGACGTCCTATCGACCACGTTTTCAAAGATTGCGTGAAACGGGATTAATTTCTTTTGCCCGCCAAAGACCTCGCCACCGGATATGTAGATTATTGTGTCCCAAGAATATCCGTATGCACGAAGGATGATACCAATCTGCATAAAAAGATATCAATTACATGTCAAAAAGACACCTTTAACAAAAGTTTGACTTTTGAAGTCAAACAGACCTCCTGATTCAAAAAAAGAAGAATCATATTTTGGGATAAAAATCACCTCTACCAAATTTACCTGTCTCATCCGTGTCCAACCAATGAAATGATGACAAATAAGATTTTTATATATTTTGAATTTATTTTATTTAACTTCATATTATCTCACTAATGATGTGTATTCATCTGATTGGTGGACATGATACAGGTGATTTTTGTCCAAGATCTTACATTGTCACACAAATGTAAATAATTCGAAAATATTACCTCTTCAGGCATAAGTGGACACGAACCATTTAGACGCTGAGCGTTTGAATCCACGGTAAGATTTCCCTTAACAATTCCACGTTTTAACATCCATAAACGTCTATGCTGAATAAGTTCAGTATGCACATCCTTCATATACACAAAAAATGCATCAAAACACTGGATAATATTGTTTCCTTAGAAAGTGTCGATTTTTTAAAAAGAATGTGTCAAAATTTAATTATACAGTTGGAGTAATTCAGTTAAGTACCTGGAAAAGCTCAGCACAACCATAATACGCTAAAGCATCTCTAGTCATCCCGGGGTCATATGCTATAAACGGCCTTCCTGGAGCCCTTAACCTGAAGACCAAGATCAAAATATTGATATACGCCAAAATTCTCAACCCTTTGACCTCTACGTAAGAATGGGTTCTGCGGGTAACCCGAGGTTCGTTGGGCCGAAAGGGTCATTTAAACGGTTCTTTAGGAAAAAGAACTCTTGGTGACAACTGACCTATGTAAAATCTTGGTTGCCAATTCTTGGACTTCTTGTCGGAAGGTTAAAGCATGGAAAGCAACACGACATCTTAGCCGTTGATATTCCTCAAGATCTGGAGGAAGTATTGACTTCAGAAATATGCATCACAATCAGAGAAAAACAAACATAAGATGATTAAACATCGAAAGATGCATGATGGTAAACAACTTTGATCTCAAAGAAGCAAATTTCATGACTTCTTTTTTATTGTAAATGAGAAGAAAGTTAGAACTAAATTACCTGCAAGCATCCACCATCGGAAACAACAAGCTCAACCACAGAATGGCGTTTTAGAACCGGGAGGACCTGATGTAAATAATAATACGGAGATTGCGAGTTGGGCACTTTAAACGAAGGGATTTCTTTCTTTCTTCTGGCTCCCTTGAGGCTTTTTGGAAGGGTTTTTACTATCGTGATATCGTTGGCTAATGCTGCCATGAACTGATCCTCGTTGTAGAGGTACGCAAAACTCTTAAACTGGGCACTACAAATAACGTATAAATCAACACGATTCAATATTTATCTGATATAACATACAGTTTCAACCTATTTAATCAATTAAACCAGAGAATTATCGAACCTGATGCCCTTGCTGCTTGTGGTTGACTGGATTTCGGGAACCACGAGTGTAGCATTGAGAAGCCGAGCAATAACAACAGCATCACATATCTACAAAAAGGATAACTGTTTAAAGCAAATAATGTTATATATATGGTGTGTTGAAGTTGATGCTTTTGAAAAACGTACTCACCGAACTCCTAATCTCGTGAAAGCCTCCACGTATCCGTACAAAAATATATCTATTTGATTCTGAAACCGGAACTGATCAAAGGATACAATTAGAACAATTGTTGCATTTAGCCCAATTCCTAAATTTAGCCAAAACATTGCAACCCAAGCACAATCTCATGTAATTCAACATATTAATTTGCCAGCTTTGTATTCGTATCGATCTATGCTCCTTAAATCGTAAAAGAACCCTAAAACCTTACAACTTTGGCTCAAATCAAGCTTTGATTTTAACCAGATCAAATTCTGTTTTCCAAAACACTACTTACATCTTCAAAGATTCAATCTTTAAAGGATTTATACAAAATATCCAAAGCAAATGAACTTGTAACAGTCTTTATCAAACATGGATTATGTAAAATGAAAAGATAATTCTGTAACAAAAGTAGAAATCTTTTGATGAAAATAAGCAAACCTGCATAGTGATCTCTAGGTTTAGCATGTGGCTGTAAAGATTCAAGACGCCTAACAGGTCCCCATAGTCTTGTATACAATTTATTCTGCATTTAAAAATTAAAATCATACAATTAAGAAACAAGATTACCTCCTCGAAATTCCAGATAATTAAGAACATTGACTTGAACGAAGACCCCCCAGAAAAATAAAAAATAAAATCCTTTTTCTTACAACCTTTTGCTATGAATAAAAGATACTGAATATACGAATTAAAGAAAAAGAAAGAAAGCAAACCCTTAACCCTATTGAGAGAAATAGTAAATTGGGTGAGAAAATGAAAAAGTAATCTTGGAAGTTGCATACAGATAGGGTGGTGGGAAGATGAAGATCTGCATTATTATTATTCTGAAAGATTGGCCTCCAAGAGAAGATGGTGATTTGTTGGTACTCTGTAAGGGGTTCATCCACAGTGGTGTTGGAAGAATATTTGGCAAGAAGAAAGTGGGTGAAAAGAGATAAAGCAGAGAGTACAAGTCCAAGTAAGCCAACCCACTTGAGCTTAGACTTGATTACCATCTTTCCATCCCCTTTCATCTCATCTATCTGTGTTTCTTAGAGAGATAGATCTCTTTCTTTCTCTCTTTCTGTTTCTCTCTCTCTCTAGAATGAATGAATGATGAAGAAGGTGGGAGAGAGAGAGAGAGTAAGTGTTTATTTATTTATTAGTGAGAGAGTGTGAGTTGGAAGGTGGCAGTCGGACATGCCCGAATAGTTGCCAGGGTTTAAGCTGTATTCCTACTCTTTGGTGGTGGCGCGTCGTCAATCTTGGTCTCTTCTCTTCTTGTCAGCTTGCGATCTCGCTCCTTTCACACTTTCTTTTTTCATTTTTATGTTCGATCGATGTCTTTTTATATTTCCGATTGAAACTCCAAAACTATTGATACCGTAGCCCCACCCAACCCACAACTCTGTGGAGTCAGTTTTACCTATAAATCCACGATAAGCCTACTTTATGAAGTACCACAAATACAACCCAATAAACCCAATACATATATTTCAATAATATATAGAGAGAGAGAGAAAGGTTCAAACGAGAAACATAACTTTTTAAGAAAACGTGAAGAGCAATCTCGGTCACTCATCCGGTCAATAAAGACGGCTTTGAC